>DWEC01001871.1:0-12551 GCA_018245735.1 Microceris miodesmiata | reverse complement strand
ACCATTTATTATTGAAGTTCCCATTGTCAATGTCAGACATGAGACGTCAATAATAATTGTTGTCAGTAAGTAGTTTAGAGGAAAGATTTATTTACGCGTAGTCTGACATTAGAACCTAGACAACGCTTAAACTGATTTTCTTATGATTTACGATCGAATTTCGATCGCTACTGGGCCACTAGTAATATATTAAAGTTTATACTTACTTTAGCTGACTCAATTGTGTGTTGTTGAAGAGTCCTTTGCTGGGATCTTGAGGATTTGTGCGTGCTCGGATAGCAAGCAGTTGAGAATATCTTGGATCCTCCTGTAGACCCTTTTCCTCCATTGAATCTATGGCACGTTGTAATGCGTTCAGGTTATCGGGGCCGGAGGAGGAACTTTGCATTGGAGATAAAGAGGGTGCACCATTGGCTGAGGAAGTCGGGGGTGGAGGACCCTGACCATGCGGCGGGGTTTGTGCAGCAGGCGGTTGCTGAGGAGGGGCTCCTGAAGGCGGCTGGCCGCCGGTTTGTGGTCCGGATGGAGTGGGTACGCCTCCAGTAGCTGGTGGTGTATGAGAGTATCCTCCTTGTCCGGGCATCATGCCATGATGCGAAGGCATAGGTGGCATTCCCTGGGGATGAACACTGTGTGGTGGCGGTCCACCGTGCGCCAATGGCACTCCTGAACTCCCGGAAGGTCCTTGTGGCCCATTACCAGGCGGGGGAGGCCCCCCGCCCATGCTCATCGGTCCCTAAAACAAGATTCATATCTAATGTTACAAAGTCACAGCCATATAGAATTTCGGTAACATAACAAAAAATGCAAATGTCTATAGTTGTGTATTTTATTTTTCAAAAATGCCTTCTTGTGCTCTCAAATTATTCATTTTATAAACTAACGGCTTTCAATTCCCAGGAAAGACATTGGCTTTATAAGCTGCAGGAGACACAAAAAGATGTTGTTTTTTTGAATGGAGTGACTAATGAGGCTTCAACCACAATAGAAGTTGTTGTTAATGAGTGCTACACCGGAAACTTTGAAAGCAGATTAAAAAACTACGATATAGAATACATACGTATTGCACGCCATGTAATGTAAGTGTTCGTGGAATATTTCATGAGTCATGAAATAATTAAATAACATATTTTTATATTATTATTGTAATAAATATAGGATTCAATTTTAGATTTCCCATTGAAAACACTGGAACAGATTTATCATCACTGGATGTATCAAAAGCGTTTCTCAATTGGGATGACATATTATTTTGGATTGACAAAAAAATGAAGGAAAATGCAGCTTTGACAAAAACAGTTATCGCAAAAACATATGAACAGAGAGACATATTTATATTGAAAATATCAACCTCTGAACATGGTAACAAAATGGCAATATTCATAGTTGCTGGGGAACAAGGGAATGATTGGATATCATCGGCCATACTGTTAAATTATATTGACAATATCTTACAAACAGCAAGCAGTTCAAATTCAATACTGAACCACTATGACCTTTATTTCATACCAATATTTAATCCTGACGGTTATGTGTACAGTAAACAGCAGGTAAATACATAATGTTAAATAAAATCGTAATTTTATCCCATAGAACGAAACAACAATTTAATATGACACCATAATTCCCGAAGGTGTAGGCAGAGGAGTTTAGTATATTTCCATTTTTCACCAACATGTTTCACTTCCCATGGAATAGGTGATGAGCCAACAAGAAAATAACTAATTTATTTTACACTAGCTGATACCCGCCCGCTGCGCTGGACTTACACTTGGGTTCATTTTATTTTCATTAATGACATGCAGTCTCTAATACACTTGAAGGCATACCAATGATAATCCTAAGGCGCCTTTGTTTTGATTAACATCAAATTCTTTACAGTTGGGGACAGAATGGTTTGTATGTAAAAAGAAAATTGTCGTTTTTACCATTTTCCTCTTATTTTTTACATTTTTTCTCTCATACGAACATTTCTTAGATTTTACGAAATATAACAAAAAGAGATCAGCCAAATCGGTCCAGCCGTTCTCGAGTTTTACACTTAGCAAAACATTTAGTGATTCATTTTTATTTATATGGATGGACAGATATGTAAAGTTAAATCTATGTGAAGAAACTTAATGGATTAAGAATTACACAATTTAATTTTACATTTCCTCAGGACAGATTGTGGGTCAAAAACAGAAAGGAAATTCGACCTATAAAAACCTGTTTCAAAGAAAATATTGCAATAGGAGTTAATATTGACAGAAATTGGTTTGTTACAAAAATGGGTAAGTTTGATTCAACTATAAATCATATGACTGTCTTGGGTATGTAATATTAGAATTGTCAAATCACAAAATATGATTTTGTAAGTCTAAAATCTGATTTAAATTGTTCTTTTTACTAGTAGAAATTAGTTTACCATTACACATTCAAGAAATTTTGCAACAGGTTCAAATGAAGCTGCTTGCAATCAGATCTATATTGGACACAATTCTTTATCTGAAGAAGAAACACAAGCTCTATCATATATTCTCAACAGAATTGCACTGAAATTATTAGCATTTATTAATCTCAGAGGCTTTGAAAATCTTCTAGTTATACCATATTCAAGTGAAACAGAGTTGTCCATTAACCATAATGTTATGGTGAGTGTTATAATTCAAATAAAAAAGTTAATAAATTGTAGTACTATAGTTTATAAGAGTTTTAATGCAATTTTAAAACATGCCAATGTCAAATGAACTTTTAAATGGTGCAATAATAACTTATGTAGGTATCAGAAGATAAAACCTTTACTCCCAAGTTTCTTTTTCGTATAATGTAGTACAATTGTAAATCTAATAGAGGCTGTGAGTGTTGATAAAATGTTTATAATGTAACTTCAGATTATATAGTATGTATTGACAGTATATTAAAAAAAATTTCAGAGATTTTAAAAAATTTTTAAACATGGGCATAATCAATATTATTAATTAAGTCTTGAAGAAAAAGCCACCACACAGTCAGACAGTGAATGAGAATGCATATGAGAATGGACATTATTCAAAACTTATTTGCAATATTTTTATCACAGTTACTATAAGTAAAAAGAACATCAAATCCTTGACATTAATAATGTATACCAGATAATGTATATAACACTATGTTGCTTAAAATTTTTATCAAAGGGGCAAGTCAAAGAAAATGTATTGATTTTCAGATGGAGATCATGAAACATACAAGCACTATACTAAAGTTAAAGTATAATGCAACATACCCCATTGGAACCACGGCAAATTATTTCTGTAGGTTTCCAAACTATCATGTGTTTATCTACTGTTTATAAGGTCAAAGCAATTTTAGTATAAAATTTGGTTGTTTTTCTGAGATTGAATTCTCACTATGCAATAGTATGACAGTGCAAGTTTCATATCATTAGATGTCTAACATGATTTACATGATCCTTGTTACAGATAATTTTTCAGGCAACATGGCCGACTGGGTGAAAAAGAAGTTGAACATACCAGTAGTTTTCACTGTTTACATGAAAATTGATAGCTTTCTACCAGAAGCATCCCACATAGCACCTCTTACTGACCACTTCAGCTCACTTCTAAATATAACTCTGACGATTTCTAAAAACATTTATGGCTTTTTATACAATTTTGGGGCGAAAAACACTTGTACTGTCATTTTCATAATAATAAGTGCTGTTTGGGAGTAAGAACTATTTTGCAGGTTTCCTTTTGTGAGAACACAACATCACACCTGTAATCCCTGAAGAGGCAGGCCACCATGTGTAGTACACTACACATTTCACTAATAAAGTGTTTATCCCAGTATCTAACATTGAGTGAGCCTTGTGCCATAAACAGGGTGCAAATCCAGACACCGAGCAACTAACAGGAATGCCAATCAGTCAAGTGGTTGCAAGAGAGACTACAAATTGAAAGGTCCTGGGTTTAAGCCTCAGGTCAGGTACTATTGAAATTTTATATCTTAAAATATAATCCAAATACAATAGCTTACCACATATTCCACAGTGTGACTTAAATAGAACAAAACTTAATGAATATGTATATCTATATAAATGTGTTGCATAATAATTTCACGAGAAAAAATGAAACACTATTTGATTGCCTCATTGGAACAGTGGTTGCATGTGCAACTGCTGATCGGAAGGTCCTGGCATCAAATCCTAGGTCTGGTACTAAAAGATTTTTCTGATTTAGAATTTCTAGCAGTGACTCAGAGTCTAGATCTGTGTCTGATATATGGCAATAGGCACATCACCTATTCCATGGGACATAAATGTAACATGGGAGTGTACCACACTCCCCTGCCTACCCTTTGAGGATTACAGATGTGGTGTTATGAATCACTATAGTTTTTCAATTTGCCTCATTTATACAATGTCTCCCATACATACCCATGTTAAAAAATTGCATGTATCTTGCCACTCCACAAAAAATAGCCAGCAAATTTACATCTAACTATGATAATGTGTCAATCATGAGTATATAAAAATTAAGGCAATCACCATCTCATGTATCATAGTGATTCATAAGGCAGGAAACCTGTTAAGATCCTTACCTGTCCAGGAGGCATGTGGCCAATTTGATGTTGCATGTAACCATGAGGAGGACCTTGTCCTGGCATACTAGGATGTTGTGAAGAGCCTGGCATGTTAGAATGTCCATTAGGCCCTGGTGGATGTGGCCCACCTGCGTTCATTGGATGACCTGGTGGCCCAGGCATATGAGGTCCCCCAACCATATGAGGTGGCATCTGATGGCCACTCGGTGGCATGCCCGGATGCTGTTGTGGTACTCCTGGAGGCCCGTTGCTATTTGGCGCAATGGTATGCGGTGGTCCTGATGCTGGCATATGATTTGCCATTGGAGTTTGTCCCGGAGCCGTAGGATGATTCGGCGGAGGGCCGTTGACATGTTGTTGGCTGTAAGGACTATGCGGGGATTGCGGCGGCGCCGGGCTCTGAATAGGCGGCCCCATAGGGCTCGGTGCTTGTGGCGGAGGCATCGGACTACTTTGAGGTGAAGGACTGGCCATGTCTATATAGTTACATGAAGCATTTCACACTAAACTTAAAAATAAACGTTGCTCCGCACAGTATTACGTCAAATATATGGCGGAAGGCATCCGCGTCAGTTGTACGTCACTCTAAAGTTTAAAGAGATTGTATAATCACTTCCTAACAAAACTTTTCAATTCCACAATAAAAATAATGTCTATTTTATTTCAAATATATAGAATGTTATTTGTCATTCATTTCACTACAACATTTGCCTAAGAACATGTATATTTAGGGAACATTGATATAGAATCAATATGTATACAAAATGGTCTATAATCTGTGCATCGAGCGAAGTGGTTTTTTGTTTTGTTTTTACGATGAGACTTTCTTGTCTTAGGTTCTCACTTATTAGGCTTTTGATATAATTCAAAGTTCAATAAAGAAAAAGAACACTATAAAATATTTTGGCAACAATAATATTATGCAAAGAATAGTAGAAAACATTATATTATGATATCTTTTTTATCTCGATGTAGTTTGCGTCATAAAACGTCGGAGCGGTGGCCGGTGAATCGAGTATTTTGCTCTCTCTCCCACTCACGGGCCTTATGGGCAGGCATAGTGATGGTATTTATTGTTGTCGATAAGCGTTATCGATAGTGTGTTTAGTTTTGTCATTATGTGGGTGGGTAGTAAATTAGCATTGCATAAATTTGCAGGTATTACGTGGGGGTAATTATGAAAAACAAATTACATAACAATTGACAAACGATGATCATAACACAACAATATCACAGCACCTTTGTATACCGCGCCGTCGCCATGCACCTGCCTACAATAAGTCATTTCTTTTTATCGACATAGGCGTTGCGCCCGCGCAACAGCTCACCGCCCTAGTCGGCTTATCTTGTATGACCCAAACTCCATGGAGAAAAAAATTATACTGTAGTATAAATTCTGTCTAGGCTTCCAATTATGGACACGAAAAAAGTATGGATACTTTGTACTATCGAGTACTTTGCCTTTCGATACCGATACTTTTGTACTTGATACTTTGCATTCGATACTTTTAATCATTGTGTACTTTTAGTCAAGAGTCGTATAAATTTGTTTTTACAATACGAACTCACAAAATGTTTTGTAACAAATTGGGGCTGTTTCAATAATTACCATATAATTTATATTTTTTATGTATACATGAAGCGCAAAACAAACAACATCCGTTTAACGCTGTGTTTTAAACTTTATAACTCTGGAAACGGCAAGCCGAGGACAGGGGGCGATGGCGCTTATTGTGGGCAGTGGGAGGCCTATGTCCAGCACTCAGCAGTTTACTGAAACAGGCCGGTGATGATGATGATGATGATCACAATCATCACACTGCACGCAAGCAAGTGCTGAGTCGATCCCAGTGCTCAATCAGATTGTATATTTTTACAGTGTTACAATAACAGATAAAAATATAGTAATACGTCCGTGGTATTTCTTGGTCATAGTTAAGTAGGACGTTAACACTGCGGTATGCGTCTATTTTATTGATACAAATCTCGATTCTCGATGCAAAAGGTTCGACTTCAAAGTTCAACATTTGACAATAAGTGACATTTAACTGACCGGCCAAATCAATGTGTTTAATTTGTATGTGCGTAAACTAAAAAATACAAAAATTGTATACAGACATACGTAAAATTAGATTCAACAGAATTTTAATACTAGGTGATAGATATTGAGTAAACGGTCCAATAATGAATCCTGCAAGTGTAAAATTGATTATAACAGTTCATCCTAAATAAAATGTAAAACATAATAATTCATCAGTTCGGATCATAATAAAATTTGTTCTTGTATCTTGTCTTTTGTACTGCGCGACAACATTATTGAAACTTGTAAATAAAGATGGATGAAGAAGAAGAATATATTGAAAACACGTGGACGTATATAGGGCTCTGCGGCGAACCAACGATTTACGGTGGGCTTCGCTTTGCAAAAGATTTAATCATCGCGAACCTGTGTCTTCGTTTCTTTATACAGTGTTTTACATTGCCCCATAATGTCCGTCATTTATTATGTATAATCATAGGTACAATACTACTTTACTTAAACATTGGATTCGCAATATATTGGATTGTAATACTTTCTTTCTTTTCTTATATATTTTTATTATTTTTCACATATGTATATAAAAATCGATTTCGAGGACTTATTGTATCATTTTTTACAATATCGTTGGTATTACTTTGTGAAGTTTTTTTGGATGATCCAAAATTATGGCAACAAATCAGAGGAATACAAATGATCGCAGCTATGAAGATCGTTTCCGTTGCTATTGAAATGGATCGGAATTTATTTAGTGACATTTTAAATCCTATGGAGTTTTTTGGTTATGTGCTATGTCCAGCAAACTCTATTTTGGGTCCATGGATCTCATACCATTCTTATAATCATTACCTTAACATTAGATTTTTATCTAAGAGAAGATGGATGTCTATCATTGTAACAAACCTCATCATATCAATGATCTTCTTGGTTTTATCGAATTGTATAGTTCCATGGTATATTGATGATGTTAGTCAGTGGCTACAGGCATTTCGAGATGCACAGGCATTTAGAATGTCTCATTATTTTGTATCAAGTATGTCAGTTGTATCTATGATATGTGCTGGTTTTGGCTTAACCAATGATTGCCACTCTGAACTTGACATAACTAAGCCACTTAATATTGAATTACCTAGATCTCTGGTTCAAGTTGTGATCTACTGGAACATACCAATGCATCAGTGGCTCAAAGCATATGTGTTCAAATCATGTCAACCATATGGAAAATTCACTGCCATATTCACTACCTATTTAGTGTCATCTCTACTTCATGGATTCAATTTCCAATTTTCTGCAGTATTATTAAGTATTGGGACTTTTTCATATGTGGAATATAATTTACGGTACAAAGTAGCATCTGCCCTGGAGGCTTGTTGTTTGTCCAATCCTTGTAATAAACAATGTGACCATAAATTTAAGAAAAATAGTGTACTAGCTGTGTTTCTAAACACTATATTCTCTGTTATAACAGTTGTACATCTTGCCTATCTGGGAGTTATGTTTGAAGCATCTTTTGATGTACAAGAGTCAGGATACTCATACTATCATATTATGAGCAAATGGGAAAACCTCAATTATTTTAGTCATGTATTTACTGTCTTTATGTATGTCATTTATATAATGATGTGATATGTTTAAATATTTAAATGTTGAATCTCAAATTAGAGTAACATTGATCTCTTCCAGTAATAGACTTGCACGATTTGTCTTTTTCTATCTACCAATAAAAATTGTAATGTAAATGTATGTATTATATGCATGTACTTATATAAGAAACTATTTAAATAATGTAATGTGATATAAAAATTAATAAAAATTAAATAAACATCAGAGATGTTTTCAGTTTGAACAAGTACAGATAGACTGATTGATGTGACAAAATTTAAAGCTCGATTAATCCTAAATAGCTTTGAGAATGTATGGCTACCTTTTGATATCATCAATATGATAGCAGTGGACAGAAATAGGCTGATAATGATGCTGATATGATAGTTAAACTTGTATGCTTGTCTACAGTAAACATTTTTCTTGGTTTTTAAAGTATTGCATTCATCACACATGTATCTAGCACATTTAAGTGTGAATATGAAAAAAGATTGTCCATTTAAAAGTAATGTTGGTACATTTTCAAGTTTGGTTAAAATCACATCTTTACTTATAAGTTAATAATGGATTTTCCACTTGCAACACAATATTATGATAATATAATTATATTGAAAATGCAAATATATTGTTGCAAATATAATTACATTGCTAAGAATTTGTTTTGTTACAGAGTAGTTATTTTCTTGATTGCTTAGTTATATGCAACTTTACACACTTACTTTTATTAGATAGAGTAATAATTAGTACATTTTTAAGTAGATTTTTTACTGTTGTTTTTATACTTATTTTTAGTACAAAAGAAATAAGGATATGAGAAAGTGATGAAGTTCAATAACAACCACAAATATATAAGTAGTTTGTCTTTAATACCATTTGTTATACATATTTTTTCCTAATCAGTTATATGCATTTCAAATATGACAAATGTTAGAAATTAAATTTTGTACAACAGAGTATAGGTCCACACAATAAAAAGAAAATTAGTGTTGAGAATTTTTTTTAGGAAATTCCATGGTACTTTTTAATATGCATAATAAATTTTTATTATCAAATATTTTGTTTCTTTATTTATTATACAGCTCCTAATAACTAGACAATTAAAGCCACAAAATATCATCAACTAGTAAATGGAAAGGGCTTTTATAACAGTCATTAAATGTTCGTACTGCAGCATAATGTGTTTCTTCATCAGTGTAAACTATCTGTATTCTGAAGTTTAAACATCCATTTGTTGGATTTTCACAGCAAGCTTCCAAATTTTCAATATGCTCTTTACTAGAACTGAAATACTGTGGTCTTGTATATAAGATAGCAACTTTATAATCCTTAAGAACATCTTGGATTGATCCTAGCAAATTTTTAATATACAAATCCATCTTCATTATTTTAAAACATTGTTCAGACCAATAAAATGCTGTTAAAGTATCAAATATAACTAAAGCAACATTTGATTGGCTTATTAATAAGCCATCAAGATTATGTAAAGTGGCATGTAATTGTGTCACATTGAAAACTTCAAAGATAAATAAATTACTTAGAGCCTTTTGAAGAATATGGTCAATTAATAAATAATCTTTTATTCGAGTCTGAAGTTTTTTCTTTACCTGTTTCAACAAAATATCTAAATGTATTTTTCCATCAGTGTTAATGACAATAATACCGGATTCTTTACCCCCAAATTCCCGCGGTATTAATGATTCAGAAATAACGTCACATAATATGCACGATACGTCATCATCACTGTAGATTTCGATTACATGTCCCAATTTCAGACCCGATTTAAATAATTTTGGATAAAAATGTTCAAGATCTGGCTTTCTTGTTAATCTCGTTAACAATTGCATTCCTGATTCCGCTTTAAATGTTGTGGCCATTACGCATAGTTCTGTAATTAACATAAATATGAGAGCAATACAACATATGCATTATCAATTGGTTACTCCAGAAGTAATTATTAAACACAGTTATATATATACTAAGGATTTTACCGTCATAAGCAATTAGGTTTTCTACGAAAACAATGACAATATTGATTTCTTTCCTGTAAACTGTTTTATTTAATTCGGGAGAACAACCCAATGACATTTGGTGTATTTATCATACATAGTTATAAATTATATGGCTTTCTGTTATGGTTAATATTGACCGCTGGAACTGGATATCCCCTAACGTCAGGTTTAAAATACTTCGGCGTAAGCGTTAACCTAGAGCTTTCAACTTTGTAAGTACTTATGTAGTAACTCAAGGCCAACCTTGTCTTATTGATAATGAGTGATGGTACAAAATGACAAATTTAGATATGGTTTGCATCTACGGTCCACTTAACAATTGGAAGGACTATGATCATAAATTTAAATGTAGATTATATTTTCATAATCAATTTATGTCATTTTCTGATTGCTTAGTTAAACTTTTACATGATTTTAGGCTTAACTATTTTACATGTCGCTAGTGCACCAGGGTTGTAAATTGTTTAATCTTCAGCGAAATTTAAACTGTATCCGGAAATCATTATTAGGAACGGTGTAATGAGGCCCATGGACGATTTTTTATAGCTAGCAAAACAGAGAGCAAAACAGCTGGTGCTAGCGTAGCGATGACTGGTATTACGCAAGACAAGAGTCTATGACAGTTGATTGGCGATCTAAAATGTGAAATACAAATTTGTTGCAAATATTCACTAAAATATTATGAATATTGACTAGTTCTTCAATGCTACAAAGTAGAGATAAGCAACTTAAATCACTCCACGGTAGCGAGGCCGTGTTCCGTAATAATTGTCGTTAAACCAGTAGCTACATATGTACAATTAACTATGAAAAATTTTAAATTCCAGTACAGTTTAACTGTTCTGTTAGTGTTACATTGTTTTAATTGCGCTTTTTGTGAATTTATAACAGCGTCATTGGTGGGCACGGCGCTTATGAGCGGTTGGTTTGGCTGGGACACTATTAAAACTCATACCGTCTGCCGATATACGGAGTGTTGTAACGAAAAATATGTGCCATTTGATTTAGAAAGTAAGTGGTTTCTTGAAAAAAAGTAGCGTTTATCTATGCATTTAATAATATCTTCATTCTTATTTCCAGAAGAAGTTAGTAAACATTGAAGATTTCAACCCATTAAGCCTTAACAAACTTGTAAATAAAGTGAAATGCTGATATTTTCAATTCCACAGCTGTTCCAAAAACAGAACTATAATATTTAATTTTGTTGTTTCAGAATTGAAAGAATCTCTTTCACAAAAGATGTTCGGCCAACCCTTAGTTAATGAATTAATCAACATATTAAATGCTCACAAGGAAGCTTTCTACAATAAAACAAAGAAAAATCGAAAAGCTCTTGTTATAAGTTTGCATGGGTGGTCCGGGGTGGGTAAGAACTATGCTGCAACTATGATAGCCGATTCTCTTTACAAAAATGGTATGCAAAGTAGCTATGTAAAACTGTACATGGGAAGGAAGGACTTTGACTGCAGCGATATACAAGAAACTAAAGTAAGTAAAGAACATTAGTGCTAAATTAAAACTGAAAATGATCAGAAATTTACATTTATATATGCTGGTGTACTGCAGGGCTTGGTGCTCTCACTGACACTATTCATCCTGTACATCAACAACATGCTAGCACACACTGACTGCATGTGTTGCTATGCAGATGATAGCACAGAGAGTGCGCTTTACACAAGTGTGCAGGCCACACTAATATGTCTTGATCACAAGTTGAGGAGAGCAGAATTTTACTTGTTTGGACTTGTCTGGAATTGGACTAGTGTATATCTGAAATCGAGAATTCTTTGGAGCGAGTCTCAGAATGGACTAAACTGTTGAACTGTCCAGTTCAATCCTGCGAAGACAAGTCGCCACATTTACCGCTAAAACAACCTATTCGTTATAATGACAAAGTTCCATGGCATTACACTCACCATTGGTAAGAGTATTGTGATCTTGACAGTTGACATGTTGAGCGACATTCAGTTTCAGAATAATTTGGAAGAAAAGGGAAAATTAGTGTCCAAAAAGTTTGGGGCTTTAATAGCAATTTAAACTTTATAAAGCTCAAGTTAGACCCCAAATTGTGTACTGCTCAGAACTATGTTATTGAGAGCGGGAGAGTGGGGTGCGGGATCGCGACGAGGTGTCGTATGCACTATGTGTACTCAAACATCAATGTCTGATGCTGCTGCAGAAGCGACCACACCGTCTTTGTCCTCGCTGCTCGAATCAGTGTTTGTCTCCAATATTGGACTCCTGTCAATGTCTCCTGTAGAGTCAATTAAATCTTATTTCATAAATTTCAATGAATTTCTTCTATGTGCATTTGTATATAATTTGCATCTGGAAAAAAC
>DWEC01001870.1:0-12554 GCA_018245735.1 Microceris miodesmiata | reverse complement strand
ATGAGTACTATGTATACTAATATGGGTACTATATATACTAACATAGGTACTATAACTGTTTCTTTCCTCAGAATTCTAGAAAATACTGAAAACAAAACGTATTTAAGTTAATCTTAACTAACAGATTAGTACTACTTCGCGTATTATACAGATTGTCGGTGCTGTAAAAACCACTTTTTGATGAACTCCGATTCAATATCCGAAAAAACAATTTGGCGCATATTTTGATAAAGTTACAAACTGGTCCCGAAACAGGTAAAATAGCGATGATTTCAATTTTTAATATATACGTCAAGAATAATACTTGACACGGGCACCGTATATCGATTAAAGAACACAGAAGAATTATTATGTGTAACCTCAGTTCGAATAATTCATTTAATGTTGTATATGTTTCCATTAAAATTTACCCAACCAAAGGCACCAACATCTCTTGAAGACAATTGACGTCACTTAGTAAATAAGTAATACGGAGAACAAACAGTGTAATTAGATCAGGTATGGCAACCCTGGCAGCAGTTGTGTTCGGTCTGTTTCAAAGGAGAATTTATTATTTAAAGTGAAATTTATTGAGTTTCGCTAAGGTTAAGTGAGCCTTTTGACTTGCTCGCCTATGAAGTGAAGGGGTGGCGCGCGCGAATGGTGTCAGGTTCCTCTTTTTATGACTTCCAGTATCGCAAAATTACCTGCATATTATATTACTTTTGTATTGACAAAAAACATACTCCGACTCCTTTTTATCAGAAATCGTTTGATGAAAACTGGGAATATATTAAAAGTACACTCGTGTGTGTTGATCGTTTTGTGAACTTTGATTTTTAATTTAATTTTATTCTTTTTCTTTTTCTCTGTACGTCTATTGGTCTTGTCTTTTTTCCGGTGTACGCATATTGTTTTTTATTAGTACAATTAGTACAATATTTTTGACATTTGATTATTTGAAGGTTTGGCTATTAGGCAACGTTACCGAAATGGGAAAATTAACTCGGGAAGTTTATGCGAAACAGAAACTGCGAATACATTCACAATATTCTTTGATGGGCTACGTGGACCTCCGCTTCGAAATTGTACTATCAGCTATTACATTTAATATTTTTACCACCTGTCGCATAACTATATGAATAATTGATTAAATGACAGTAAAACAAGATTTTCTGAACATAGTCAAACCAAAATCATATTTAGACCAACTAAAAATAATGAACTTAAAGTATGATCGTACAGTGTCGGAGCTATAAATAGTATGCAATACAATTGAGGATAAGGTAGCCCTTATTAAGAACCCCGCAATGTCATCAATGAGTACATAGTGGTATTCTGTTTATACATTGCCCACGGTCCACGGGCGTTGTCAATAAAATTGGATTAGCTAGGGTTGATTATTTGTCGTTTAGTTCCGGGCCCCCAAGCTTAGCAACTTTGATAATAACGACTGAGGGATTATCACTCAAAGCAATATTAATCTGATTCTGCTTAATCGAAACATCCGATTGAATTAGACTTGTCTATAGGGCGGTGTCATTCCAGGAATTCCATGCCTTCGCTTCTCGTGCAGATATAATTGATTGCAAATAACGTAAATATTTAGCGATTGACGTTATAGATACATTTTTGTACTTATATTTTTTCCGAAATGTTAATCTCTAATTACGCACAGTTCACAAAAATATTAATATCTTCGAAGATTTTTTTACAGGCCATATAAATCAAAAGTGAATTATAGATTTACCGTTTTCATTTGGCCTGTGTTTCCAGTGGATTTGATATTTTATGCCAATTTCGCGGAGTTTTTTAATGTCGCCGGTGATGTGATGACGGGATAGAAGAAGATGGCGTAAGATGGCGTCAGATTGGCAACGTGATTTGGGGCGCTCCATCAGCTACCCGGCGAGTCGCTTCGTGCATTATGTAGATTGAAGGCGAGGTATCGGCGAGCCGTGAGCCGTCGAGCCGTCTGCCGCAAACCAAATTTATCGCATCGACTATTCAATTCGCGGAAAACATCTGCCTGCCGGTGAATAGAAAAATGCACTCGGGCCCGACGGAGGAGTGGTTTGATTTGTAAAATTGTTTCACGGTCAAATCGAATTCTATTGTGGTGGTACTCAACAATATTGTCGAGCGCTCCAAAATAAATATAGCTGAGATTTCTTATACGACGGTTGAAAAACGTGAAACGCCTGTCATGTATGCTTACGTCTCAGTAGATATACATGCGTTTGATTTTAGAATATATAGAAGTATTTATTTTATTATATAAATTTACTTATGACCTTGTCAGAAATGTAGTGACTATTGTTACATGTGTCTTATATGTTACATATTAGTTTACATGTGTCTTAAAACTGTGACTTGTGGGGGCGTGCTTATTGGTTTTTCCATGCGCGGAAGAAAACATTGTGATTTCAGCTGCCTCTTTTTCTGTTTCGACGGAGGCTATACGGGCCCGATCGTATGAGAGTCCCGGAGTGAATTTACTTAGAGCCGCGAGTGCACCGAGTCGCGCCCAAATTACTATTTCAATCGACTTGCGGCGTCTTCAACGTCAGTGTTGCCATACTTTAGGAAAATATGAGATTTGCTTATGCTGTAAAATAATAATTATTATATCGACACGCAGGGTTCCTTACGGCGTCGGCAGAGTACCGAGTTATTAGCTCAATAAATATTTCGCAAGATAGCTGGTTGTAAAAGTATTTATAAATTACTCACATTAGTGCAGCGTATTTACACCATGAACAGCAAAATTTCGGAACTTTGCGGGAGAAGAATAAATCACCTAAGATGAAGCAAAAACCTTATCCAAAGTAAGGAAAAAAATTAGGTCCAAAATAAGGAAACTTTGAAAACCAATTTTAAAATGAATTGTATAATATTGAAATAAAATGTAAAAATAATAAAGATATCGACAGCTAATAATTTTATATTCATATGTTTACATTGCTTACAAGGGACAATTTAAAAACGTCAATCATAAATTTGAAGAGCCCCATCTATTAAGGTCAAGAAATACAGGATCCAACGGAAATACCGAAAGCCTGAAAACTCGAACGTCAAAGTGTGTCAAAGTTGTCTCATTACATTGTTTGGACAAAGAAGTGAACTATTGCCATAAATAGGTAGTCATGACTGAAGTTCCTGTCAAAAGTTCTTGAATTAAACTCAAAATTATTATGATATTGCTGAAAATAACTTGTGGGATTAAACTCCTCTGCCTACTACTTTTTGAAAATATAGGCGTGATGTGGAATTATTCTGAAATGTGGGACATTCCACGTAGTAGGAGATATTTAGCGAACACACAGTCCTTATACGTACTCATATACCCGCGGGGACAATCAGACAGCGCGTTCGCGGGCTCTTATTGCAGTTTTTGTTTGAGGTATGCCCCGTGGAAGGGAGTATGTATACCTATTATGTCTATGATAACCCTTGACTCGTTTTATTACGCATATTATTATGTAAATGATGGCAGAAGGAAACTGCCCAAACTTTCAATATCGAAGCGGAAACGTTTAAACTTATCACCTTGAAGTATGCACCTATTTCAGGTTTTTTTCCATCGCTCAAGGTTGGCTGAGAGACAATGTCATTAGGCATTAAGTAGGTACGCCCTTAAGTTAATGATTTTTTTCAGAAATATAATCCAAACTCCAGGTAACTAGTTATATTATGTTACATTATGTGTCATTTTTGTAATGGAGATTATTCACCCACCAGGTAACTTGCTTTAGGCCGCTAGCAAAAAACACATTGAAGAAGAGTTTCCAATCTAACATTGAGATCATGACATAAGGATATCAATACCTGCAATCGCGCGAACCCTAGGCAATAATTCGCGGTGGAAACAATAGTACCTTATGATATCAAGGTTTTGTTACTCAACAAAAAAGTTTTGTTCCTATCAAGCGTGCACCTTGAAGATCAGATCAGTCAACAAGCTGAGTCACAATAAGACAGTTTTGATGTTGCTTTTTATCTTCAATGGCAGTGAAACAAAAAAAACTTACTGTCAATTAATATCTTGAATGTCTCTCCACTTAATATTCTCCATTCATCCCGGGACGCGTTTAAAGACTCCAGAAGAATTGAGCACTTGTTATTGGATGTAACCAAAAGGGAAAATTCAATTATTTCAGCCATACCGAACTATAATGTAATGTAGCAATTGTGTGCGCAAACCACTCAATTTAATGTAGGTACACTATATGAACGGTTACAATTCGCACCGAAATCAAGTCTGATCATTTGAAGTCAGCAACAGATTTATAACAGCGTATAGCGTATTTGAAAAATGTGGATACTGATTTCTACATATCACTTTAGATTATAAGTGTCTCATCACTCTGTCTACTTGACGCTGACCTACATCGCGTGTTATATTGGAATATGAGAAGTGCATAATGATTTGTCTATATCGAAAAATTTGAAGAATATTTCTTTGCTCATCACAGTGTCACGTACATCGAAAAATTCAATTAAACGACAGTGTTTATTATTACTTTCAAAGGCTTTGTTGTCTCTCTATTTAAGTTACGCTTTGTATCGCAGCTCTATGTCAAAGGGTAAATATCTGCCAAAAAGATTTAATTTAGTTGTACCCATCTATAAAAAGCGGCCTCACTAGTCTTTAATATGATATCCCAGAGTATTATATCTTGTTGCCAGCCTGACTGCCTCGCCAGTCCTGTTGTTGCAAGAGCGACTGCTGATCGAGAGAGCGTGGGTTCCATTCCCATGGTGATTATTTTCTAGATGAGGTTACTGCTAGATTTCATTTCTGTGGTTTTATCAAGTTATATTTTTTAGTGTTTATTAGTTCTCTTTTCAATTTTCAATTCTCGTACAATAATATTTTAGTTTTCACATATTTTGGTCGTTAGAAAAGCCTTTGACTGTTTAAAGATACCATTAAAAAATGCACCGTCACTGTATGTGTGTGCAAAATGCGCAGACTTGATCGCTACTACATAAAACGTACGTATAGATCGCGGGATGCGAACAAGTTGGTAATAAAGAAGCATCATCGTCTGGACGTTACACTTCACATCAAAGGTGTGAAAGTGCAGCCAGCGCAGGGCTGCGAGCTTTGCATTTTTATTTTAAAAAAGCTACGGTATGACATAAAAATTTTCTATCGAGGATAGTCACAAATTTTTCCCTACACTCTATTAAATTGAACACTTGCTTTTCGCACTATGTCTTCAAATTAAATTACCCTTTGATGCAGGCTTGAATTAGTAATACGTGTATATCATTATTCTCAATATTACATTTCTAGATGATGAATTTTTGTCGCAGCCCTGTCTTGTAACATGTTTCAGAGAAAAGTGTCTGACACTATAAAGACGTCGTCATGTTACGTCACATGAGAAGAGTTCATCTCAAGCAGAAATTACGATATTACAAAAGGTTGTAACACGTAAAGAATGTAAGAAATCGTTATTTCGATGTACTGTAGACATGTGGCCTATGGTGAGACAGTAAGATCATGTAACTCATTAAACTACTACTCTGCAATGCTGAATATTATATAAAAAATAGACTGTGAAATGAAATGTTATTACTTATTACACATGTACGTAACTGTTCTATTATTACCCATCAAAAAATGAAATGGAAATGCTTCATTTTTCCGAATTCCCAATGAATGTTTTATTTGACCACAGCCCTGTAGTGGATTCGCAGATGAAAGAAAAAGTGTGTGCGGCGTTACAAAGGGTTTGTCTTCTCGCTCGCGTCAAGTTCGGCTCTTTGCAACTCCACCCGGTCAAAGGTTACCGCACACCCGACTGACACTTTTTTAATGTCTTTGTCAACAATATTTAGTTTGAAAATGCCCAGTTTCGTTGATCAAAAAAAATATGCTTTTAACAAATCCGTTTGCTTTGCGCTCACATAGCTGACGTTGGATGGAGAATATGCAATATGACCTTTATGCACCATTTTTTTTTAGCTGCGCTAACTCCAGATCATTTCGCAATAGAACTGGTAAATGACAATATAATGTAAATTAACTCGTGATATTTATTTTGCTCATGTATTTCGTTATGTTTATTGCACATGTTCAACAGAGTCGAAACGAAACGGCAACTATAATGACAGCAGCGTGCCGTGTGTCCGTCTCGGCTTTCCTCCGTCACAAAGGCTCTGTGTGTCTACAAATGTCGCCGCATTTATTTTACCTACTAATACAAACGAAGCAAATTCCCTTTTATCTGCGCTCCATGTTTCACTAAGCTTTATTTAAAAACGCGAAGATTCTCTTCTCTTATTACACAGAACCTGTGATAACTTCTCTAAAGTTACCAACGCTCCTTTGTGATACTCAGGAACACATACACATCAATGCATATGTATTTGTTGCAAGAGTTGACATCGGCGCATTCCTCGGCTATTAAAATATTACTACCTTGTTGGTCGAGTCGCCGCAAACCCGACTGTCGATCGAGAGGTCCTGCGTTCGGTCCCCGAGTCTGGCAAAATTTAGTTGTTTTACTTTAAAATTCCTAATGGCCTCACCTCCTATTCCATGGTGGGAAGTAAGTGTAACTGTGAAACGTGGGCATGTACTATACTCTTCTGCCTACCGCCTTAAGGAGATAAGGGCGTGATGTTGCTTTTTTATGTCACGTAAAGTATTATGTATAAATGTATTCCTTTTTATTTAAAACAAATTTAACAATTGTTCTTAACTACACATGCCACTTTAACGATTTAATGTTTTGTTTGTAACACTGATTAGTGATTTCATTTATAACCGTGCTGAATCGAGTTCCACATTGAGCTTCAATAAAACGCCGCGGGCGACAAATCGCTATATAGAGTTTTAATTCGAGTCGTATGCTTGATGATGATGGCGCGCACAAAGGGCACAAAAGTAATAAAGGGGTGTCGAGTGTTCATCGCGCACCGCCCTCTCGACTGCAAACACGCCGCTCTGCTGCAAACTACGATACATTACCGACACAACAAATTGCGTTCAATGTTTATACAAATTTGTCGGTGTGCGAATCTGTGTTCAGCGGCCCGTCCGAAGGAGGAATGCCTTTCTGTTACCCATCGGCCGACATGTTAACGTCTCGGTGGTCAGAGGGCAGAGAGCGCGGTCGCTAATCTCAGAGAGACAACTCAAAGTGGAGCGTGCAAATTCGAGGCCGAGCGGGAACAATAAAACTGCAGGTGGACCGTCCGCCCCGCGTCTCCTCGCCTCACATCAAAGGGGAGCTCGCGATACCATACAAAAGCCCTAATGAGACAAACCCGTGGCGTAATCGAGGCGACGGAAAAAGATGAGACCCGAGAGGTACGAGGCAAATTTTAATAATTGTCAAAGCGGCGGCGCCGATCAAACGCGAGGCGGCCGCGCCTCACCCTTCGCGACACCCCCGCCCCCTCGCACCTGTGACGTGTGCTCACCGCGGGCCTCATTAGCGCCGCTGATCTAATGCAACTTCGAACTCCGGCGACGTCTAATTAAACTTAAACAGAATTTCAATTTTACGACTGAAATTTTAATACGCAAAGCCGTCGCCGCGGCGGCCCCGCAAAGGAGACGCGTTCAAAGGCGACGCCGTGCACGTTTTCGCAGATATTAAATGTGTTGACAATTTAATTTTTCATTTCCTCTAGGCGCGGGGAGGCGGGCGGTGGCCGGGCGCGGGACGCCGCTCCTTTGACGTCGCGATATTGTCTTTGTGCGGCGGGTGGGGTGAGGCGGGCCGCCGCCGACGGAGACTTTGTCGCAATACAATGTGTATCAATAAAACTTAGGATTGGCTTTTAGTGGTTGCACTTACGCTTTGTGAGGCGGCGCGCTCACCCTTTGACATTATATATGGGGCTCGTTGGAGTGTGGGTGCGCGTGTACGGGTGGAGCTCCGACAGTGTGCTTGGCGGCAGCTGGCAACAGTGCATAGTGAGACGAACCGGCGCCCGCGCTTGCGGGTAATCCTAACGAAAATATAGACAATCACTGAGTTCTACTGCTCGACTTATATTGCTCCCGGTGCTCATATTGTTTAGGACGTGGATAACTGAGTTTAATATAAATTGCTTATTCGGATGAAATAACAATTATATTATATTAAAATGGGAAGCTCTGAAACTGTAACATTGATAGGATCACCAAGTGCTGTTTCAGTTGTCGTCAAATATTACCCAAGTTAATAACGCTTACATTTTAATATTTTTGTTAACTTTATTTAGATATTTCTAGCAAAAGATAGTTTTCAATGTACTTGCCCATAGCGTGCCGTATAGCGAATTTTTCGTAATGTATAATTTCATGTCAAGTTACAAGAGATGCCAATCTTGCTACGAGTGCAACTACTAGTAGGAGATTGTTTAATACTTGTTTAATACTTCTCAGACTCCGTCATGAATTGCATGTATATCGTATTGTGACCTATACAATAAATATAGATTTTTTATTATACATTTCAAAATATCTTCAACTAGTTATATCTCAGTGGCATGAAGGTACTTTTGATTCATAAATGTGCAACTTAATAACAATTTATGAACAATGAAAATGTTTAGAATATGAAAATATTTAAATTATCTTTAAAAATTTAAAATTAAGCAAAAGTTAAAGACTGGGAATCTTAAATTCTTTCGATATACCTTATAACACAACAATTGCAACAATCCAATAAAATTGTATATTTGGTAATATGAAGCGAACATGATAGCATAAAGTGATAGATAACATTATGATTGTTGACTTCAATGGCGTTAGATTTCTAATGGGTGCATTCATATCAAATTTTCATAAACCTGTGCTCCTACAATGTATTTGACTACACCGTTATATTTTGTTATTGTGAATTGAAGACTTGTTTGATTTCAGTCTTGTTACGACTTGTCGCGAACTATTCTTTGGACGCCTCGGACGAATTTTGATTTATGACATTATTTTCTTACGAGGCCAAAATTTTGGAAATGTGTGTCTGACATACCAACTTATTATCATTTATGAAATAAGATAAAAAATATGTATTGAATACTTCAATAAGTCCGTGAGTTCAAAGTCAATGGAGTGATAAAAAAGCAAAGAATGAAAATCAAAAACAAAATTCATAAGTCTGCGCTTCAGCATGCGATTACGGGTCGCATCGTGTATCTCATAGCTCATTCATATGAGATCGCATCGGCGTATGTGTTTAGTATGGCACGACGCAGCCTGCGGCGGTTTATGAGGTCTCGAACAGTTCTCATAATGGCACACTTGTAAATATCATTCGATGCTCATTTTACCGTCGCTCTTCACCGCAGACATATCTACAAGCTCATGCTCATATTGTGCAGATACTGATGTATTCATCTATGCTATATTAGTAACACTTGTAAATATTGCTTTAATTGGATACACTTGCAATGATTCGTATAATTTTAATGTGTTTTTCTTTCGATGTACCAAAAAGTCCATATTCTTGTATAGAATTCGTAAGCGACTTAAAGGTGGTATATGTGGGGATATTTTTTCGAAAAAATTTCTTTCATCGATGCTTAGTCCAATTGCGCTGAACTCAAATGTATAGAGGAAAGTGTGGCGTGAGAAAAATTTTGATATAATGTCTGTGTGCTAAGAGTCCAAAGATTTTGTACAATTTTTTCTTTCGAAGATTAAAAGAAGAACAAAAGTGCCAGACACGAGTGTAAGGATGTGATATTTAGTGTCTAGATTTTAGAGCCATGTACGTACCATGCAAAATATGGACATGAGTGATGACTCGAATATATCCTTCGCAATTCAACATTCGTTTGATTTGCGATACTGGCAATCCAGAATAATAATAGCAAAAAATCTAATGTTTTTTTATAGAATGCCAGTAAGGAAATTTATATTCCCTAGAAAGTATCTTTTCAATCAATGTTATGCCGCGTAAAACTGTTTTCATTACTTAAGCGAGGACACCGAGATACAATAAAAACTGCATTTTTTACTATGTACTAAACCTTCACACATGTAAATCATTCATTCTTATTAAGAGAAAATTTTCGTTCCGATATATTCTTGTTGTTAACAGTTGTCGCATATCCTAATTCATTAACTTTGCTGAGATAAGTATGATTTTATACTTGTTACACGAACTCGTAATATTGTTAAGCTGTTTTACACCTTTAAAGATTGAGATGTATACCTATAAATAAATTGAATATTGACTATACGGAGAGTATTGTTACTATTTCGGCAATCAGTGGTATCAGTTTGAATTAATATGCAATAATAAGTAATAATCACGTGACCAACAAGAGGCAATACCAGGGGCAGTAAAAACGACAACGGCGCACGTCAATTGAACAGTGTGTCGTAAACAAAAAAACAAAAAAAATAATACATCAAAAGTACCTACTGTCTATAGACGTTCGTTTTTGTATGACGCATGTTCGCAATTTAGCAAGGCAGGTCGTAATAATGTCTTGGTCAAATTTTCATTAGAAAGCTCGACCTGTGAAATTGAAAAACTTTTTGCAACCGGACAAATTTCTAGGAACCACATGCTGCATGCACCTCCTCATAGACGTGACTTTGTATAGAATTCATCACATGTATTATAAATAGTACATCCTTTGCTGTCTCTCATCCAACGCTTGTCTTTGATGTTTTTCACAGAGATGCGTACAATTTTCAAAACACTTTTTTCCGACCAAAAACTGACACGAGCGTTTATCCTTTGACCGTAACTGCGTAATATGAAATCGGAATTGCATTCGCAGTCGCCCGCCTCCTGCACCTGGAAAATGTCATTCTGCTCTCGGTCAGAGGTCCCTTTATCAGGCGCAGTGCCTGCTTCACTGATCATAAAAAAATTATCCATATTTTTTTAATAAAATTACCTGTTTTAAAAGGACGTTACTACCGAGATTAAGGCGAAGAGCGATGTAGTTAGTTGTCGGCGGCCGATCAAAGGGCTCGCTCGTCCAATCATAGTGAACTGTTGGCTCTGACTCCTCCCGTTTTTAAGACCACGTGCGACGCGCGCATGGTTTTTGCGGATATCTGACAGTTGCTCCTCGCCTGTCGGTCAGGGTGATTGCGTCGTTCCCGCGAAATTGGTTCCCGCGTTACGATACGTAGCTTAAATCGCGTATGACGTGTTTAGAAACTTTTCTAATCAAGTGTTGACTAGTTTCAACTGGTATATCTGTATTTCGACTTAATCACACAATTTTTGTGTAGTATTCAAGTTAGTGGTAGTGTTTTTAGTGTTAGTGATAGTTTGTTTTAGAATATTGGATTGTCATCGATAACTTGGATATAAAGTTCTTTTAGTCGACAGGTAGTAAGATATAAACTTTATTACAGTTTAAGTAACAGTTTGGACTAATATTGGGTTCTTCGCAAGTTTTTAACAAGTTCACATCGACGGCATCCATCAACGGTATGCCTGCCATTGTTCCGGAGGACTTGTAGAGTCCTTGCCTCAAATATGTTTATTAGTGGCTCTATTGTTTTGGCTCATTTGTTGTTCCCCCCATTGTTCGTATTAGTTGGCTCGTTGTTTGTATATTCAGTACCCAATTTATTGTTTCTCATTTTAATGACGCTTTTGTTTTTGTTTTTATTCACTTAGCCCTATGTTCTTTTATAGTACCCACAGGCGGCATTCAATGTTGCACTTTAAAATTACTTTGTTTTAAAATGTTGCTTTTATTAGATTTAATAGCATGTTATTCGTGTTTTAATAAATGTACTATCATTTATTATTCCCTGTCTGCCTCGTAGGGGCCAGGCGTAACAATATAATAATAATAATAATAGCAATTAATTACATGTGTAGTATGTTATGTACTTTGCATAAACTGCAATATGTTTAATAAAAAATGTTTATGGCAAATATAAACATTTTAAATTTTCTCATGTTTGTAGCAAGGGAATGCCAAGTGAAGGCTGGTGAAGGGTTATGTTCATTGTAGCTACATGGATGTACTTCTCCTACCATAATGTTAGAAGGTATATGCTGAGAACTTTGTTGTAAAGAATATCATATTAAAATATTTGTAAACTCATTAGTCATTTTTCTAAAAATTAAATTTCGTTGTTTAGCAGACTGTTTTTCTAAAAGTCCAATATTGTTTTAACGTACGACATTAAAAAAATATCTATAGAAATGAGACGTAATCGTTTGATATTTCATTTAGAATTTATTGATCGAAACAAAAGACTTCAACGCGCACGCAAATATTATTCGAAATATGATTAATTATTATTCTTGAATAAATTCGAGTTAAACATAATGGTATTAGAAATTATTTATTATTGTCAGAATAAAAGTAACATTACTCCGGTTATCTATTTTCAAAATTCTTAAAAAGCTATTAACGGCCAATGGGAGATTGAATTACTTTATGTGCTAATCTGTGCAAGTTCAACGGTTCATATAATTAGCGATGATGGTACGGAATTCTTTATGAACATTTTCATCGTATGAGCTTTTTAAGAGCTGCAATTGTTTCCTAAAATTCCTCCAGTGTAAAGAATAATCCTTCCTTTGTAATCCTTAAAGAATTACAATTATACATATATTATCTCAAAAGTCAGGCAGAAA
>DWEC01001869.1:0-12557 GCA_018245735.1 Microceris miodesmiata | reverse complement strand
TAGAAAAACAGCTCAACTGCTGATTTTATAATTTTATACCAATACCTAATATGTCGATATTATTCAACTTTTAACCTATCATTACAAATTATTAATTCTATTGTTACTCCCACTTATGTTTATCACTTACCTAAATCACTTACCTAAATCTGCGAACGAATGACATTTGGAGAGCGCATGAGTAAATGAATATTAATTGCGTTTTAAGCGACTTGTGAAATGCTCAAGTTTCAACGAATCGTCATGATTTATACGCAACTTTCATTTGTCCATTGACAGAAATGCACGCAGCGGCCGGAAGCGGCTGATAAATAGGAGCCGTCGTCGCCTGCGCAGACGCTGACCAATATTGACATTTACACTAACAGACAACTGCGCAACTATATACACGTCATATTGTTCGAGTACTTTCTAGACGTTTCCTCATTACCAAGGACTAATCTTTCTACTAAGATGTAAGATGTAAGATGTAAGATTTCTTCTACTACTACTGTCGGTGCTGTTCGATTTTGAGTTGAGAACAATTTCGGCGATTCGATTTGTGGGATTCTCGAACTGCCCGTCAACTTTTTGTTTTATTAAAAAATACTAAGCGAATTGTTGGCAATATACCGTACGTTTATCTTTGTAAACTTATTCTGAGGGTTCTTAAAAGCTTCGCTGAATAAATGAATTACTAGATACAAGTGTGGAATCACTCTTAGTTCTCGATGCGATTCGTGTTAGTGCAAACTTTTGTTTCCAAGAAGAGATCCTGTTTAGCGGTAGCGAGAATAACATGAGGAAACGACATTACGATGGTGGCCTAAGCAACCCCGTTCGCGATCTAACAATACTTTGGCTTTGCGATCGGTCGTTGGTCCCAGACCACCCGGTTCCTAGAAGGTAAGCGGACACAGTCTAAAATAGTCGCGGCCTCTTCCGAGAATCGTGACTCACACCGGGACCGTCCCGAGCCGCATCTGGACCGAACGATACTGTACAATCGCGTGTTATAGACGCCGAATTTATAAATGCAACCAAAAAGCGTTAGCCGTACGCCACGCTCAATACAGTCTATACGAACGGTATATGGAGAGGGGAACCGCCGAAATGGACGCGAAAATATCGTTTGATCATGTGCCTGTCTGTGTACAAGAAAAAAATTGTACGCTCTTTTGCACACGCGTACGTTCCTAACGCTAAACGCCGAATATAGTCAGATACGCACAACATGCGCATTCATAAAATTGTCTATGATTGTACAGTTGAGTGAGGATGACTTTGTCAATGGAAATAATTAAACATTTGATCTACGGATGCAGTGCGTTTGTTTGTTACAAGTCCTCGGTAATATTTATTGAAACACTTTGGAGGCCCGTGAAAAGCAGTATTCATAACGTATTTAATGAAAACGAACAAGTAAACAAAAAACATTGGAACGCACGTGTTGCTCGAGTCACATCTAATCGTATAATGAATGGAAAATGCTTTTCATGTAGAATTTTGGACACTTTCATGGACACATTTAATTTAAAGTATATAGTAATCCTTTTTGAATGTATTGTTGCGTTGTATCTTTGAGTATTTGCGTTAATTACAATAAATTAATCTTTCAGCTTTACAACTTGGATTGTTTTAATGATGTATGAATAAAGTGATAAATAGTAAAGAATTTCAGCTTTGTCAATATAGAGAGATATTTGGCAGTGGGTCTTACCTACCCATGTGCCTACTCCATAACAGATATAGCGTGAGGGTGTAATAACTTTTATCATATAAAAATCCATGATCTAATGGGGTGATAAGTAAAGATGCTCAGGTTAGCATGTTTTCCCAAAATAAACCTTATGATCAACTCATCCTTGTTTTTGAGGGGTCCAAATTATAACTGGTTAAGAACATAGACGCCAGCAGTATGTACGAGTACTTCACTTTAGCTGCGGTTACATAAAATGTTAATGCAATTTGATTTTATGCATTTATTGCAATTTTCGTAAAACATAGCCAACTGATGGCACCCAATAAACATGGTACATTTATGTAAATTATTTTAATTACTGAATTATCTTCATATAGAATACATCTTAATATTGCATAATAACGTATCGGAAGCTAAGACTATGTATAATGCAGTTTAAAGCAAGGTTTCTCCAATCTTCACTTAACAAAAGGTACTGATTTAGTGTTAAAAAACATACTGCCCCAACGAACAACATCACAAATTTTACTTGAAAAATACTCTAAAACCAATTCACTTCCGATTGTTCATGGCAAAAATTCCACATCAAGAGTGCTCACGATTTTCATGGCAAAAATCGCTGACAAGACCAAATCGTTCAACATAATTTATGGCAAAATTTAAATGTCTCTAATAATAACAACAAATGTATATGTATATATTTTTGGAGCTTATTACAACTCGCAATCTAGCTTGCGATTTATCCAGTAACCAATATGGCTAGCTAGTGTACTAGTCATCTAGCTTTCTAGTCACCTAGCTAGCTAGCTGCCTAGCCTACGATAAAATAGCGCAAGCGAAAGCTACATCGCTAGACGCGTGCGACGGCCGATGACTAAGCGGTGATATTTGCGCGCGTTGTTTATTTCTTATCAAATGGCACTTCTGAATCTATATTTACATCGCGAAAACACACTGTCTTATTTTAGTGTAAACAAATTTATTAATATTTATCGACGTGATAGATCCGAATGATTCAATATTTGTTATGTAATGCTTTTGCTTAGAAATGACTGTGAGAATGTCCACGATAGTAATGATTGGTTGGTATCCCTTAAGGTGTAGGCTGAGAGCAACGAGTGCCAAATTTCTTTATTCTAATAGACTTGTTATTAAACGAATAGTAATTACAACTTGTCCGCTTAATATCTTTTAACAACCCATTTGCCTTGGTTGTCCACCAATCAACCAAGGTTAATGACAATACTAGCATCAATACATAACATTAGGCCTGTATTTCCTCTTGGAGGTAGACAGAGGAGTGCAGTACACTCCCACGATTTTCCTGTGTTATTCGGCGCATCATGGAATAGGGGGTGATCCTATTGCCGTGCACCGGGCTTAAATCCACATTCTGAGCTATTACATACCAGAAATGTCAAGTTATATTAATCATATCTGCCGCTTCCTTTGGTCAAGTGCGGCTGCTGATCGAAACGTCCTAGGATCGATCTCCAGGTCGAGTCCTATTAGGTTTTTCTTACTTAAAATTTCTAGTAGTAGCCTTGAGTCTGAATTAATGCCCGGTGGACGAAAATACGCTCACGACCTGTTCCATCACGGGACGTCTAACTCAATGTGTGAATTCTGGGATTGCACTAAACTCCTCTGCTTATCTTTTTGGAAGATTACAGACGTGGTCCACGAAAATATTATTAATAACACTAATAATAATAACTCAACCATTCAAGCTATTACAATGAGACTGCCGTATATCATACGGTACGAGAGAACGAGTAGTGTCCGCAAGTGTGTACGGCGCTTGTATATAACCGATCGTGACTCACCAGCGGCGTATGTCCTGGCAGGACTCGGCTATTCCCACCCGCTTGCTCACCACTGATGCATTGGTTAACTTTAGATACGTCTCTTTGTATCATATTTAGTGATCGGCGTTTTATTTTTCCTTTCCGTGAACCGCTAATTATATGAATGACCGGGCGCGTTTTGTTGTCTGGGTTTCAATTACGGGTCCTTTCAATTATACCAGCTCGGGATGCAGGGTAGATTTTGTTCGTATTTAAAATGGAGCCTTAGCATGTTTTAGAATAAAATCTATTTCCACATATTTTATAGGATGATGCTGGAGAGCTTGCCATAATACGACGAATTTTACAAAGAGTTATTTTAATGAAGTTCGCTAAAGTTTTATTTTAAACACAATTAAAATCTAATGTGTCCTCTGAGCCTGGCTATGTGAAAGGACTCTAAATTGACAGTCACACTGCATTCATATTTTTACGAATGCGATTTTCAGTATGACTTCAACTGATGTTTAAATGTATAAACAATTACTTTCTCAGCCGCAAGAGGGTACAAATGATAAAAAATTAAAAAATGTCCCACTGTTATAATTATTATTTGACGACTCTGTTTCATATATTAAAATAACTGATTAAAAATCGTTAATATATATGTATTTTAGTTACAATGTAGCAGCAAACACATTCATTACAACTAAAATACTATACGGCGACAGAAAAAAAAATCTAGAAATTACAAAACTAATAAAGAAACAATTTGGAACAATATAGCTTTGTCTTTGTATTAAAAGTTTTATTGGAAAATAATCATAGAGATAAGAATTACAGTAGAAATTATGCTATTAACTTCGTCAAGCGTCAATTCACATAGAAAGTTGACGCACGGATGTTTCTAGAAGATAAGTGTCTTCACATGTGTGTACGCGGCGCTTAAAAATGTCTCTGCTAGGCGTAGTTCTACGCTGAAATAATAATTTTAACGGATTTACGTGTAATATTAGGAGTTACTGCCTCCTCACGCTCGCTACAAGTACCTCCTGATCCTTCGCCTTTAGTATCCTCCGTCCATTGACAAGCATTAAACTTATACTGCTTCTGAAGTGGAATATTTCAAATAAGTTTTGACGAGTATCACAATACTGCTCAAAGCAATTCCTTTTCTTTGTATCTACTTACCGTGATATGTTTGATTTCTTGCGGTAACTGTGTAATATTCAGCTGTGAGAGGCAAAGCAACGTAGGAAGCCACGCTTCACCACATGTTTACGATGGTCTTAGACTCTTATTAAAATTTGTACGTTACGTAACGTTTTCTTAGTAAATAAATAACATATTTTAATTGAAAAGTGAAAATTAAGCGCTTCTTCTCTTCCAAACCAGTTGCGTTGTAGTATGGGCAGACCCTAACATGTCAATCGTTACTATCTTTAACTATGCTTATAACTGATGATTTATGTAATTGATAATTGATACAGTTGATAAAAATATTGATAAAGTTGATGTTATGCTAGCACTTACCTAGTGCGATGAACTTGTCGAAGCCTGTAGTATTCTTAACTTCTACGTAGTTATCAAAATTGAGCGGTAAATCTCTGAGCTCCCACGCATTCTGAAATCATACGATACAATCACTCAATAAAAATTCCAAAAACACTGCAAAATATATTCATTAATAACTTTGTAATAAATGTAAGTAAGTAAGTAATAGTATTGTTAAATGTGTATCATCATCAACATCAGCCTACTTCCGTACACTGTTGGACATAGTCCTTTTCAATAGTACGATCGATTGATCTCGATCACTGAGCTTGATCTTCAGCTCTTCGAATTCAACCGGTGCCAGCCACTTTGCGTCAATCTCTATAATCGTATAATAATAATGTACTTATGTCTATAATCGTTATGTATATATGCCCTAAATGTATAAGAACAAAAAAATATTATATGTGTCATTGTGTATACTTACAGGATCCACGTCAATTTGCAAAGGAGTTTGATATCGTGGATCGATTGGCAGTCTTTGAGGTATATTCCCATTGTACTCTTTGTTGGGTGTCATTGGACTATTTGCCACACTCAGTCTATCACAGTAATTCTGGTTGTAATCTTCCTTCCTGGTCGAATTCGTGTTACTTGTAACCGATGGACTCCTGGCTGGCGAGAGTTTATCATTTTCTCTATTCCAATACTGTTCTATGTCTATGTGCCTTGGGTTCATGTTGCCAATATTGTAATTTACTATTGGGGACAATCTTTTGGGTGATGATCCCCCGCTGAAGATACAAGGGCTTCTGACTATACTTAGGGTGTCTTGGGGGGTGTTGGTTTCATTGGACACATGACTGTGTTTATCTGAGGGTACAGGAGAGCTAGATGTTCGGCTTATAGCAACAGATGACCTTCCCGCTTCCGATGTTGGTTCCTGCTTCCTAAAGTTTTGAGGTATTTTTACCTGGGCCATTCTATGTGGATCAGTTTCATCTTTTTGCACTCCTGGAGCTCTGTTATGAGGTTCCGTCATCAGGTTTTGGAGCTTATTAACTTGACTTTCCACAAAGCTACGTGACTTAGGCGACTGCACGAATAAGCCTGGCTGTCTATACAATGCAGGGTTTGAAGTTATGTCCTCGGAATATTGCAATGAATTGTTAGTTTCATATGCATTGTCTGTGTCATCATCGAAATTATCCCGAGTGTCATATTGCATGTATTCATCAATGGAGGTGTCAGTGTCATCTTCTTCCAAGTCATCAAAGTTGATTGGAGTGTCAGCTCCAGGAAAGAATTCACATAGGGCAGTCATAATTTCTACAACCTGAAAGTAATTTTAAATATTTCTATTCTATTTAATTAAATTATGGGAATTTAGAAAAAGATGCTGAAGCCTTTAAGGACAGAGATATTTAGCAATCAATGTTCTTTGCATATCCCAAAAGGGGAATGGCATGATGATGTGGCTGTTGATGGATGGGAATAATGTGAGCGTACTTTTAATCAATGTCGAGACTACATCACAGTTGTAGTCTCAAGTATTTAAATCATGAGCCCTTATAACGACAATTTCCTTTTACCTTTGCCATACTGGGTCTCTCTGCCGGGATCTTATGCCAACATTGAGTCATTAATTGTTCTATTGGTTCTGGACAACCTTCTATTAAGTTTGGCCTTTGACCTGCAAGACACATAAGTTACATTCAAAGTCATTTATTATGGACAGGGGGTTACAATTTCACAAATGAAAAAATAATTTGATCCTTATCCATTATGGATATAATTTTATCCAAAGTCACTTTTACCACTTGATTATAATATTATTTATGAATAATTAGAATACCCTCAATTAATGAAAAACATGCTATTTAAACAACTGAACCTAGTTGTTTATTAATTCATTTTTGTGATACAATAAATTACGTAGTCTTACATTTAACTACCTAAAAGTCAAAATACCAATGTATACATAAATATCATACCTGTGTGCACAGCCCACATTATTCTAAATGCTGATCCACCTTCTTCAAAAGGTTTCCTTCTAGACAATACTTCCCATAAGATTATACCCCAAGAGAAGACATCACATTTTTCAGTGTAGGATGAGCCTTCAAATACCTACAGAGAAATAATGCATTAGTTAAAATATTGACAGTGTGAGTGTCAATCTATGTACCACCAGTTTGTGCAGTAGAGAAGATCAGAGTAATCAAATTAAACCCATAATCAACTTCTCTCTTCATAGTCTCACTTGTAACCATTCAAACAAAAAGGCAATCCATTGGCTATTAATCATAACTAATAGACTTAATCTAAAAAAGTAATGTTGTGGTTGGGATTTTAGCCTCCTACTTTGGCAATCCTGTAGTCCATGTCATGTATTACTCAAATCTAGATATTACTTACAAAAAGATGTGTGCTTTTTAAGATTCCTATGTATGTCCCTTTCTGTAAAGTTGAAGGAAAACATCATGAGAACATTTACACACCTTAAAATCCCCCATAATGTTCTCTAAACCTATATTCAGTAAGTGTGACAGACTAGCTTTAAACCTTTGTTCGGAAATCTGACTCCATCAGTGGAATGATAAATATATTAATGATAATAATTAAAGAAAGTTTTTACTTGACATAAAACTCAATTTTGGCATGGTAAATTGTAGTAGATAATTGTAGTCCAACTACAGAATGGTTGTTCTGTAAGAGTCATCAGCATTGCAGAGTAGCATGACAATAATTGATATTTTGTTATGGAATTAATTTTTAATTGAATATAAACTAAGTATGTTGACTGCTTTGTTAGTTGTGTGGTTGCTAAATACCAATGTAGAGGACCTGAGGATGATCCCTTTGTTGGGTGCTGGTTTTGTGCAAGGTGCATGGCCATAGACTCATCACCTATTTTCTATAGATTAGACAAAAACTTATCTGGTGAAGCATGGGACAGTAATAGAATCTTCTTATCCCTTCTGGGATTACAGATCCGATGTTACTTTATAAATTAAGTAGCTAAATTGAGAATTCCCAATGTGGCAAAAGAAATACTGTACATAATGTAATAGGTACATACTGATAAATTCCTTTAAATAATAAATGAAGAAATGTTTTCTAGCTGGATTAATAAACTTACAAAAGTAACAAGATATCATTGGTTTTATTGTTTGATTTAAACTTTGTGTAAACAGGGCTATCTTTATATATTTTTAGAGGTTTCAATTCATATCTTAGACTTGATTAATAACTAGTTTAATCATTGTTTCCTGTTATGTATCAGACATCTGAGTGATCAAAAATAGTTATTTTTGCCAGTATAACACCATATGATATGGTGTAATCTCATTTACGTTTAAATGGAAGTGTACAAATTAGTAAATAATTTCTTACGATTCTTTTAATGTTCATTAATTTAAAAGAAAGAATAGTGGCTTAGATTTTAGTCTTCCACTTTAGTGATCTGAGGTTAAATTAAATCTTTTATGAGATGAGTACTTTATTCTACAATGTCACTAGAAATAAGACATCAGAAACAAACACAATAGATAATAATGTTGTTTCCACAATTTTGTATTATAAATGTCATACTTCAATATAGTATTTCAGAATTACATTTTTCCTGTACATCCTGTACATCCTTTACATCTTGTACATTGTATTTGTTCCTGTCTTCCCAGTAAAGTACCTAGTGTGATTTTACAATATAATGACCTTGATTTTTCATTCTTTCTTAAGTCTTTGGTCTAGTAGATATTCAACAATTTGTTTATAATTAATTATCATATTTTTAACGAGATATATTAGATGTAAGCCTTTTGTTATCAGACACACAATTAGACATTAAATACAACTTTTTGTTTTACAAATTCACTAATAGGGAATGAGCAGTTGAGCATTGGTGCTAAATCTAAATTAGAGCCTTTCTATAATATTTTCCAATCTAAGCCATTCAATTTTCTGAGTGTACTTATATATTATAGTTATATAGCATGTACCGCATCCTTATTAATATCCTTAAATCATCATCATCAGCTGTTTCAGTTTACTGTTGGACACATAGTTCTCTTTGCATGCTGGTCTTGTCCATAATCCTCATACTGGGTACTTTATTACCACTACACTTTGTTTATTTTGTTACTTGTTACTAAAACTTCTTATTAAATAGCATACCTCTGGTGCCATCCAAGCAGCACTCCCTTTGTTATTTGTCATGTATGTTGCCTTGTCTGCAGCAGTCCCAAAATCACATATTTTGAGCTTCTGTCCTCCTGCTACTAGTAATAAATTTGGTGGTTTGAGATCCCTGTGTATTAAAGGTTTAGGTCTCATCGCATGCAAGTATGCTACACCCTGAAAAATTTTGCATAAAAGGCATTACTAACTTAAATTCTGTAGCACTCAACAAGGCTAAAAATTCACATATTAATAAGACATTAATATGCAAATGAATGTTTCTATATTTGAATTAATTGAAAATATTAAACTGCAGTATATTGCAAAGACAGTCAGAACAAGAGGTATGTTTATATTTGTTTTTGAAATTTTACTAACACATTAAATTAAAAATTTGGTAAGTTACCTCAGCACACTGTCGCGCCCAGCTCATAGCGTGAGCTGCAGTGTATTTGGGCTTAGGGCGCACATGAAGGACGTTGTACAAGGAGCCACCCTCCGCATATTCCATCACAAGACAAACGTGAGCCCCTTTGGTACATGCTCCATATAACCTCACGATGTTAGGGTGGGAAACACGAGACAGCTGCCGCACTTCGATAGCGAATTCTCGTTTTTCAGCCTCCGAATTTATATGTTTCACCGCCACAAACGTATTCCGCCATAAACCTTTCCACACTACGCCAAAAGCTCCCTTTCCTACGACCTGTTAACACAATATCTATCTTTCACTATTAATTTTTCAGTATTAGATGTGGATATATAAGTATATTGACAACACTCGCCTGCAATTCCTGTATTTCACTGTAATCTATCTCTTCAACGAACGTCTGCTGAACGACAGATGAGTCTTGCACAGTAGAAGCCATCGGTATACTTAATATCACATTATCAAAATGACTAGGAGAGAATACTTAATATTATTTATTTGAACAGTCAACCAATTTCTTAAAAAAGAAATATAATAGCTGGTTAGGTCAATTTTCTTGCTATTGTTTAGCAGAGAATAGCAACTGCGACAAGGCCGCCATCTTTGGAACTGAAGAACAACTTTTTTTTACTAAATATCAAAGCAATGATTCTAGGTTTTTAGGAATAAATCCATATTAATTTCATATTCATATTGCAGTAAATTTCCTTGTGCAGTTGCTGTTGTCATAGACATATTATATAGTTTTTTTCATTTTGCGTAGTTATAGACTAAAATAATGTAGTAATTTTTTACCTGGTTTGATTAATCGGACTTCTTGATTTCTATATGATCACCAAGCGTAATTATTATCATATTTTTATTTGACTATTAATTTCAGCCCTATAACGGTGTAAACATAGAATGTTTTGACGAGTTTAAAGAAAATACTTTTATATAATAACGGCGTAAAAAAAATAATGACAACATAATACTCAAAATCGTACTGGGTGTAATTAGATATAATAATTTATGTGTTAGATATAGATACAATACTCGATTTATCTTCGTCTTCTAAATAACACAGGAGCTCATAAGCTTCCTCGCATTTAAATATTTGAGCGACATCTCTTGGTGTCTCATTTCTATGGTTTTTAAGGGTTAAATCTGCTCCTAGATCTATGAGAATGTTAATGAGTCGACAGTCGTTGCTCATGGCTGCAAAGTGGAGTGCTTGTCGACCGCCTGGTGCTTCAGGGTCATTTACAAGGGCACCTTTTGTAACAAGAAGCGCAAGTAATCTAGCACTTTCATCTGTTGGGTTACACATCATTACAAATTCTGAAATATTATACTTCCCTGTTAATAAAAAAAATTCTGTTAAGTCGTAGTGCGATTTTAAAACGAGAGAGTACTAACGAATAAATAGTCCTGTATCCACTGGATTAGATCGTGGCACGATTTTTGCGCCGTGGTCAAATAGAAGATTTGCTATTATGTATGACGGTCTGAAATTTTTTAAATGTGTTCTAAATATTGTATAATATTTTATATATGTCGTAGGTAGAATAAAAAAGGGAGAGTAAGATTACCTTCTCATCAAGCAAAGCGAAAGTGGAGTCATGCCAAGATTATCTTTAATATTAGTTTTTATGTTAGTTTTCAACAGAAGCTCTACAGCTTCCTCACTATCAGAACAAACGGCTAAATGTAGGGCATTTCGACCTAAATGATCCATTTGTTGTATATTTGTCCCTCTTCTAAGGCAATGGTAGAATTAATATATTAGATTATAGCATCATATAGTATGAAATAAAGAAAACAGCAATTTATTTTCACAGAATTAATACCTGATGAGTATATCAAGAATCTTGGCGTTGCCGGTTTCCGCGGCTATTAAAAAATCTTTATCTTCGTGAAGAAATTCTACAGCTTCGATAAAGTATTGATTATGACTTTCTATTGACTGCGAAGATTCGGAGGAGCCTATATTAAGAGATCTAGGCGAGCCGGGATAAGAGGGGATGTGAACGTCCAAGGAAGTCTCCGATATTTCTGCACACAAAAGTTTCCAGTCGTCAATCTCATGTAATATAAATTCGAATATAGCCGCTGTACATATATTTTAGTGTATTAGAGGGGTAGGTTTATTCTTCTACAGTTTATTTATGGTTGAATAAAATTTTTGTACCAATGTAAATGAAATGATAGGAATGAATAATATGTCTAATATATTTGATAATAACAGTTTTATATTTTAGTTTAGTCAATAGATAGTTTCATTGATTTTGCTCAGAATCTTTAGCATGTTCTGAACATATTTCTATATTTGATGTGATTGGTGAGTCCTGGAACGCTTCAAATTGTGCCCCTTCTGGTATCGTTTCCATTTTTGGCACTTTATCTAATACTGATATCTTTTTACTTATCGTAGAAATGGAACATCCTATAGCGGATTCTTTGTTTTTAAGATAAGCAATCACTATAGAATCAGTATCATCATCAGAGTCGCTTGATAAGTTATTTTCGTTTTGTACATTCAAATTATTGTTTATTTTTGTGTTAAATTCGGATTTCCTAAGCCCAGTCGAGAACCCATTATTCTTGTGTGTACGGCTTGTAGTGGGTGAATCATTTGATGCTACCAATGTATTTTCTACGTTGGCAGGAAGATCGGTTTTATTTTTATTCGTTATAACTTTTGAAACAGAATCTTTAAGTAACTCTGGACTTACATTTATATTTTCTTTCGTTTCTAAAATCGTTTTTGACTCACATTGAAAGTTTGTATCGTCTTCACTAGATAGCCAAAACGATTTAAAAACTCTTATGGGTTTTCCTAATGATAACTTTACCCTCTGTATCCAGCTTAAGTGCCTGGAACTAATCAATTAATATGCATTGGACGCTTCTTAACAATGCAACTATCACTAGACTGATCTATGTTATGATATTTTATATATAATTGAGAACGTGAATTGTTTTCTAAACGCAATCCTTTCGAAGT
>DWEC01001868.1:0-12557 GCA_018245735.1 Microceris miodesmiata | reverse complement strand
ACTGCTGGACATAGGCCTCCCCCAAAAGGGAGTTTATGCCCGTAATCTCCACGCTGGGCATGCAGGTTGGAGATCGCAGGGCACGGCCTTCAGCACCGCCGACCCTGCTGTACGTCGGCGGCCAGGCCATTTAGCCGTGCTTATTTAGGCTGCGCTATACCGCAATCAGCCGGTTGCCCATTTCGTAGATAATTCTATGTAATACATGAGATTTAAATCACACACTAATATTATATAACCCCGTGTAATGTAAGGATGTGCCTTGTTATTAACTTGTATAACTGTCTTCTTTTTTTTAAAAAGAGTGCCGGAAGTTTTTTCCGCCGGCTTTTTTCTTCCGGTCTACATAAGCCTAAAAATGGCGTTCAAAGCCGATGAATATATAAATATAAGATATGTTATGACGTTCAATAAGTATATTTATATACCTTACAATGAATAATAACTTTTGAATTTGAATTTACCACGTCACTATAAACGGATTCCAGGCACAGCGAACATTTCGATCGGAATGACAATACGAACTGGACGGAAACAAGTTACACCTTGCCACCGAAAAACATCCGTGAGAAAATATTTATAAGGGAAAAGGAAGTGGTTACTAGCCCTTTGGTCCTGGTGTGTTTGTATCCGTGTTTTGGTGGGAATGGGATACCAAGGAGTAACTTGTAGGTTATCCGTTCAAATAGTAGCTTTAAGGGATGATAAGAAACGGATACTCGATGGGAAAGTTTAAAGATAATGATGAGACAGGTAACAAGTCTTAACAAGGTATTATAATTACACGAACCTTAATATTTGTGCATGTTAAATGATTTTTAATAATTCTAGGTATAATAATAATAATTTAACGATGTTTTATTATAACAAACGGCCGAAAAAATCCTTAATTACAACGTTGGTTTATTACAAGTATTTTTATACTTATCAGTGATTGGACAGGGTTATATGACGTGAGGAATGTTTAGATAAAATTCTTATGTTTATAAACAAAACATATCAGCATTGTATAGAAATATATTTTATACTAACTCTTGCAAAATTATTTATAATAAGTACCTAGATGTATTTATCTCGTATTTTTTAAAGTGTCTTGTTTAACAATGATACCGGTATTATCATATTTTATACATTTAATTTATGTGATAATAATATATTTTACATTGTATATAAGCTTATTTATATAAGCTTGCTAATGTTTATCATCATTACATATGTGTTATAATAATTATACGTAATATGTGAGTATATTATTAATGTCTTGCTTATAAACATTTAATTTATCAAATCAATTAAATATAATGGTCGTTATCACGGATTCAAATGCGTCAAATAATTTATGCAACATCTATAAGAAAACATTTATCCTCAACTATTTTCCATTTGCATGTTCACGTACCAAACAATGTCTGGGACTATTTTTTACGAGAATTATGAGATTGGTCTTGCATTTGCAATGTGTTTCTTTGTTTTGTACAGTTTATAATATTCGTATACATATATTTATATTGCAATGAATGATTATAATTATGTGGAAAGACCACATAATTATAACCATTCATTCAACCTATCCTCATGTTACTTTGATTTTTATTGTGCAATGTTTATTGGAGTTTATATAAAAAATCTCAGCACACGTTTGCTTCATATCAATTAATGTTTTTTACAGTACTTAAGCATAAAATATATTTGTATTACGATCATTATACAGGACAATAATAATTGCATAAACGTCTTTGTTATTGTAATAGTTAATTATTATTGTTTTGTAATGTTATCCGACAAATTATTAAGTACTTTGTTTTCCTATTGTAGAGGAATAATGCCGGGTGTGATACAGATTTTAATTTACAAAATTATTTTGTTTAAAAAATACGTCAACTATTTATCCATTAATTAATCCTTTATTGCTTGTCTTGTAATCAACGGACTGAATAAAATAGGAATTTCTGTCAACCCTGATGATGAAACTTTATATTAAGCGTGATAAATAAAAAAGCACTACATTTTTTGGCAAATAAAATTATTGTTAAAAACTGTTCGTAAAGCACAGAGTCATTTTCAAAATCTGTTTTCACATACTCCCGATTATACGATTATGTGCTTCTGAATATGCAATATGGACATTGTGCCGCGAATGTTGTGGCACGGTCGTGGAGAGGATTATATCCAACAGTGAAATAATAAAAGATTATGTTGATAATGCTCTATGTGTATTAAAATTGTTGTTTAAAAATACTTTAATCATTCTTTAAATATGTTTAATTTTCCCTTACATTATATTTAGATCAGATATTCTTGGGTATGTAATGTTATTCGTATACTGTTATTTTGATCGCGACTAGTATTCCACGTAACGAATTTATTTGCGCTGCCGGTTGTTAATTAACTTGAAACGCTTCACTAATTTCACCTATTGCCTTCAAACAATGCTGTTTGTGCGTGAACAAAGCTATTGAAATGTATATTGAAGCGCTTATAGCTGAGTGGTCCGTTTTAATCGAAAACAAAATTTTATCAAATAAGTTATGTAATAAGGTCAGCGGATGGTCACCGATATATACGAGTATGTACGTTATCACCAGAATTTCCGCGATTTGGAGGTCATTTTGAGCAATACATTCATTGGTCTTGATCATCATTTGTTCAACCTTGTCGCAGATATCCATGACTTTTTGAATTTCCATATATTGCTATTTAATATGTATACCTCTCAACCACCCCAGTAAGAGATTGATGGAAGTCTGAAAAATGATAGTAATTGTAATAAATTGAAATATTGCGCTTCACTTACAATCTTCTCACTCCAAATTAAGCACAGCCTAAGGTAGAGTAGAGTGCTAAAGTATCTACTTCAACAGTTGATGAACTACAAGTGTAAAAACTGCAAAATGGTACAGAAAATGTTACATTCAGCCATAGAACAAATCTGATGATGAATGGACCGTGCAGAACATGAAGCGTTCTAAATTAATTTGCATCTAACTGTTAGAAGTTTCCAGTGGCGTCGTTACGAACAATATTTTGGGTTTGTAATAGGTTAGTGTTTACCTACTAAAATGCGAAAATTGTATATGTTTTTGTTACCCTTTTTGTCCGTCTACCTGAGTGTGAACTCTACTATTATTATACCGTCACGCCAGATCTTTTACACGGTACGCAGAGAGCATCGACTGCTATCCTCACAAACCTGTCGTGTTACTTCTACATTCAATCTTTGACATAACATTGTAATATTTCGTATATATGCGTTTTAAAGTATATACGACGCTACAGGTGACTGTTCAAGGTGACCAGTGCCTGTCTATGTCGCAACACTCACTCATGGTCATAACGCAACAGGTATATTATGCATGAGACACGACACATTAATACTTCTCAATTTTTCTAATAGAACTCACGTCATCACTAAAGATATAGTTGAAAAATAATTCTGCTAAAGCGAAATATATTGTTGAAATAAGTCAGTTTTCTAAGGACTGATAATAAAAGTATTCGTATGTAGAGTATTGCAGAAGGAACGTAGAGATTGCAAATGGAAAAAAAGGAAAAAATAATAGTAGAGCGTTATTGGTACATGCGCAGGAACTTTATTTCTAGAATAAAGTGACACAATTTCGATTAAATATTATTTTAATTAAAAATAACTACATCTTCTAACAAATTTCTCATTAATTGAAGCAATATTTTTTTTTAAAAACAAGATATATAACGCGAGTAAGTGTTCATAAAATAACAAATCCCTTTAAGACTGTCGCGAGACACAAAACTTAAGTATTGGAGATTATAGAGTCGTGTTTGAGTGTCTCTACATCGTTGTATGTGGAGCGTTATTTATTATCATTGTTTGAAACAAAGCTGCGAGGCAGGTAGATAACTACAATGCAACAGATGTTTGTGGCAAATATTTGTTTGGTGTCAGTCGGAACAATAGGATGGAAAAAAATTTCGCCGAATGGTAGGTACATACATAACACGGTTACTTCTTCTAAGAAAGATTCTTGGTAATATTGAGTTGTAACTAAATGAGATCGAGAACTCTCTAAATATTTACAAGTTCAATTCAAGTTATCGTTAAATCGTTACTATGTAATATTATTACTTACATTTGAAATAAAGAATAAGATACTGTAATTGCTAAGTTAAGACAAGTAAGAAAAGCCGTGGACAGGGCGCGATAGCGCTCATTGGGGGAGGTCTATGTCCAGCAGTGGACTGAGATAGGCTGATGATGATGATGATGATGAATTGTTGAGTTAAAAATAATTGTATATAAATATTTTAAATGTGAAAGAAATATGCTGTTTTGTTAAGTTTTATTCTGAAACCGCTGACTATTGTTAAATTTGGAATGGGATAGTTTCTACTCTAAAAAGACTATAAGCTACTTAGAATTGTTAATCTTCATTTAAATCCTTATACAATAAGTTACAAGATAAAATAGAAGACGGATTATTAAGGTATCAAACCAAAAGAAAACAAAACAACGTTTAGTCATTTACTACTCATTTGAACTAATAACTAGTGTTGCTAATGACCAACTAATCGTTTGTTAGTTTACGAGTTATTAAAAATAATTTGCGAGACAATGCCTAAAATTATGAAGCAATAAATAAGGACCTTAGGTCTTCATAACAATACTTAAATGACGTATTGTTGTGATATTTACAAAACTAATCCATTTTTGCTTTACTTAACCAAGGCTTAACTAGTGACTAATTACCATAAAGGCGAAAGGATAACAGAAAGTTTTAGATTATGAATCCTATAAATGTGAAAAGAAAATATTATATTTTCATTTTTGTAAATTACATAATATGATTACATGCGAGACGATTGTTATTAAATTTAGTTATTCAAGAGAAAGTGATGTTGTCAAAGAACATAGATGACATATAGATAACTTAATCACAAATTCTGAAACTAAATGTTCTATTTGACGTTACATATCGATCAAATCATGTCTCAGTTATGATCTGTCGTGAGGTGGTTAACATTAAGCAAGTGTATATAACATATATATCTCCTCTGCGTGTGTTAATTAAAAATATATATAATTAGCTCTTTTTACAATTAAATAAATCAAGGAAAAGAAAGGCGTTTAAAGTATATTCGCTTAGTTGAATGCAGAATTATCTTCATGAGGACAAGTGACAATGAAATGTGAGTAATTGCAGTTTCTGATAATACAATTGTGCACAATCAGCGTGGCGAGAAATTGATTATTAATTATATTATGAGTTGTGTTTTCAATTTGTATTACACATCCACAATCATTGATGTTATTAATAAAACGTTAGTCATGCTCAATTTGTGGTTGATGTTTCTCATTATGTATGATTAGTCGAAATTATTTTATTTTCAAGTTTTAGCATTTATTGAACATTGTTAATTTTGATTTAGCATTTGTGTGTTCGTGTCGAAACCTAAATTATTATCGAAACCTAATTAATATCGCATCCTGTTTATCCTTTAAATTTAAAAGTTTATGTTTATCCTTTTTTAGGTATCTAACTCTACATTGAATTTTAATACAATCGTACCAGAAATTATGAACTGAAAACTCTACATATAGAACAAACACATATTTTTGCATATTGAAATATGGATTAGATATTTTAAAAAATCGTTGTAAAATTATTGTACAAATCGTTGTTAAATTGTAAAATTTAAATGTTTTATTAATGAATATCACTTTATTTGTTATTGTTTTGCCTTTACATGAAGCCAGATTCAAATTATGTTTTAGTCTTGTCTCTAAATCGACTTTTACATAAAAAATAGAGTAGGTACATAAAAATTATACTAACAGTGAGTCATATCTTATCGTTCTTAGATATTTTTGAACGCTAGAACAAATACAATTTACAGTTAAGGTGTTCGTGTTAGTGTAACGGGCTCATTTCTCGCGTGAGATTTCAAATATGACGAAATTCTGATTAAACACGCTTCCTAGTTTGCAAACAATGATAATGATAATTAGCAAGTTATGCAAGTTATTTTCTTGTACTTATAAAGGAACTCTTGTAATGTCAATGAAACTGCGAGCCTCGATAAAATTATTGCCCAAGAATTTCACGATGTCTCCAATGAAACCTGTTCTATCATTATTCTAGGCGATACGCAATTTCGATGTGAACCCCTGTGGGTATAAGAAATGCTATTAAGTCTTAAGGGAGCCATGTCCAATGCCATCGGTCGACGCACACTTGATCGGCATGCAGAATACCTCCGTGTTCTAGAGAGTAGAAATCGAGTGCAAGCAACGTGAGTAAAATATAAACGATTATTTTTTATTTAAACAATCGCACGTATGATCGGTCAGGCACTGAATTGGGTCAGACGTTTTCTACCGTCTCGTAAATGGCTCTTAGGTGGATAAAGAACGTTAACCGTATCGATATGACAAATAGTAATTTTTAATTTTTTTTTCTGTCAAATGGGTCGTAATATTAATTGAAATGCTATCAATCTAGGAACTAACTTTAAAAATAATATATTTATATATACAGTTATATATATACAGTTGTGTAAATGATCTTATAATTGTACTAACGAAAACGTAAATAGTTTCTAAAATTGAGAAAAGTAAACTGATTCTTTACCTGATTTCGTAAAAAAATCATATAATAAAAGAATATCTACTATGCAATAGATAGGTACATGTACTATTGCTAAACATACCTAACAATACCTAACATACCTAACTTAATTAATTCAAAGTAAGCGACATTTAAAAGTAATAAATGAAATGCAACATAACGAATGTTGGTTTTAAGATAACACGATTAATATTTTAACCAAACCAGTTTCATAAGGCCACACGGCGCAATGGACTAGACACTAACAAAATCAAAATATAACGTAATGAACTTACCAATCCTTGAATTCTCGGAAACATATTTTCAACATAAATGGTCACAGCACAATACGTTCACAATAAAACACCAACTATCATAATATAGCACAACGAACTCTTATCACTGACACACACAAACGTAGACGCTAAAATGTCATCATCGAAAAAAACGTCTTGGAGTCTCACGGGGCATGTGTTCGGACCGCAGCTGGTATGTGTACGTGCGCACGATTTGACGCGTGGACTGGATATGGCTGCGAACGTTTACGGCGGTACGAACACGCAGCGATGCCGGCGCGTACGCGATGAATCATACATGAACATTGAAGAGGGGAGTGTTGCCCCTTTATCTAAGCTTATCTGTAGAGCAAACCCCGTGCGTTTTCTATCAACTGTCTCGAAATCTAGTTTATTCACATTTACACAACCAATATTTTTTGAAGCTCTACTGATAAAACCTTAAAATCTAATTTCTACTACTTGTCAAGTGCAAGTCGTACTTTGGTACTAATGCAAGTGTTAGAATGGGGTGAGACTAGGTACTGATATCTTCGCAAAAAGTAGCACTATTTTAAAATCCCTGAAACATATTTTTCCTATTGATAACCAACTATAGTACGCGTAGAATTATTTTAGTCTTCAAGAGTGGATATTTTCATTTGATTTATGCAATTTTGCACTCTTAAAAATACTTTTTTTATATTATAACTGAGCTATTAAATGGTTATGTATTGAATTAATCACAATGTACTGCGCGCTCTTCTTATTACAAGCCTCGATTATATTTGCATTCAATGCTCTATAGAAATAGCTAAGCAGCAAATTATTGTTTTTTATTAAAATAATCAACATCATATGTTTTTACTATTGATATATTCTATTACATCTGCATTCAATGATTCGCAAAAAAATACTACCAAGAAATATCAGTTACAGAACTTCGTATGGTTTCCGTCATAATAGCGCAATGAAAACTGCTCGGAAGTGCTAATGTTCCACACATACATGGTTATGAATTTATTAAAAAAGAGGTCTGAGAGAAGGCGTCCATATAAAATTATGATCGAATATTTCCATTAGCTATAGAAGGTCCCTTCTTATCAAGGGTTGATAAAAGTAATAATCTATTCCGTCATAATTTAACCATTTTCTGTGATTAGAAATAATTTTAGCATTATCTGTAGACCTATTAATGATTATCACCTAGATTTTGTCTAATGTTCGTCTTTGCACTTTGCTCTCAAGTGCACAACACTATAAATAACATTGACGGGAACACATTTTTACCTACAGGTCAACGTAACTTCATATGCAAATTTTCGAAATGTCGACTTAAATATGAGCCGTTTGAATAACACCAAATGCGATAAATAGTTGAATAGCGAAACATTAGTAGCAAAACCTCAGGGCCATTTATATGCTCTGAAGTTATATTTAATTGATTGAACTTATAGTCGATGGTTTTCAACATTAGGATAACTTCGTCGGAGATGATAAAGTATTCCCGACAAAATTATCATCTGCTGACTGCTGAGTATTTCCACTACATCGTTCTGAAGCAGTACATTTTTTTCATCTTTGCCTATAGGTACTTCATCATCATCATCATCAGCCTATCTTAGTCCACTGCTGGACATAGGCCTCCCCAAAAGAGGATTTATGCCCCTAATCACCACGCTATAATTATATAGCTACTTATTAGTATTCAAATCTATTTGCAATTCGATCAGTTATTACGTTCTTACACTTCTAGTACTAGTAAAACTTACCTCAATAAATAAAACCTTATAATTGCTTTGGTAATGATTAAAACGGCTCGTGTTGAATAATATCGCCACGGACGGTGACGACTAAACGTCGCGTGACACAGGTGTTTAATTTATTTTACGCTATTTTGAAATGATGATATAGACGTTGTTACGTGGTTAACTAATATAATGTATCCATTACTTAATACTTACTAATAAAACTGACGAAGAATAACTTGAGCCTAGCCCCAAATTGTAAATATAATATCCATTGAATTCGTTGTTTGTAATATGTAGGGTCTCAACTCCGGAAATATTTCACAGTTCCCAGTTCCACCCTGATCATCCTTCATTGATAAATCAGCCATATTGCAACAGTACCCATAGATTTGTATAAAAAACAAAATTTTTACTTAAGAATTGAACATGTAGTTTTTATAAAAATCATTGTTTCTTGACACATAAATAACTTTATATTCAATGAAGATATCGCGATATTTTTGTTTTAGTTAAGGGCCAAGTGTTTTAAGAGATAAAACTTTCTACAACAATTCATTAAAACCTATTCACTAGTTTCGCCGTGATGCGTCGACCTCGACAACAGCAGACCTCTTGAATTTTATTTTTACATATACATATGTATATAGGCGTTTCTTACTTAGTGTTTCAAATTAATAATATCTTTTATTTCTGTACGCTCATAAAAGTGCTCGATTTTTTTATATTGCAGAGTTGCGTGCAATAAGTTATGCAGCAGTAAAACTATTTTATTTAGGTCCATATTTTTAAATTGTTTTTTGTTTTATACATGTTAACGGTCGTAGTGGTTAAACAGCAATTAACGGACATCCCTGTGGGTGTCATGATAGTCTTTAACGAATTTGTAGCTTCAATATTTAATGCTGTGTTAATTATATGATTATTATGTATTGTTTTTGAACTACGGTGATGTCTGGCTTAACACGGTTATTTAAAGGAATATTACTTGACCGTCTCGTTGGTCGTGTTGGATGCAAGGGCGACTGCCGATCGGGAGGAACCGGGTTCGATTCGACGGGCTCACTATCTACTCCATAGTGGGACGTAAAAGTAACCGGTGAAACGTGGGAGTGTTCTGCATTCTTCTGCCTGCCTCTTCGGGATTACAGGCGTGAAGGGATTACAGGCGTGAAGTTACGTAAAAGAATATTGCGTGTGACTAATGTCATCTTTACCGGAAAGCCAGCTGTAATTACGAATATATTGTCGCTTTTACGGAATTTTTCAAGCCTCAAAAAAGTAATCATAGTAATCCATCCGGCCTTGCTTTCTTGAAACAGACCTGGTTAAAGTAAATTCCAAGATAACTCTATTGCGGCGTTTTTTATGTCAACAATTGTTGTCTTCCGTCTCATCTTGATGTGTCGATTCAAAACCTAATCTGTATCTAATAACGTCCTCATTTGCGTATAAAGTGCACTTATCAATTGTGGGTCAACGTGGTATCAATGTTAGTATATCAAACAAATTCGCTGAAACGATAAGTTTATGACTGATTAAGATCATCGTACAAGATCTCTTAATCTAAATTCGGTTTTGTTTGACGAAGAAGCATAAAATCATTTTGTGGCGTATATATCATTTTACTGGTCATTTTCTTGTATAATGTACTGCTATTTTAATTTCATTGTCTTTTGGTATTTTAGTTTTATAACTAAAAACTCTACCTACATTTTATTCATTCGCTTTACAGTTCAGTTTTATTGAAGTGAACATATTATATAATGTCTGAAATTGTAATCTGAGTCTTATTAAATGCTGATGGTAAAAGAACCAATAGGGAATCTAGTTTTCCTACTTATGTCCATGCGGGAATTTATTAAACTGTATTCCTTTAAGTTTTTAGTGCACCTATAATACATAACTTTTTATATTCTTAGACCGATCCATAATATGTTAATAAGGAGAATCCCAGCATTAACTTTGAGCGTTTTGAAAAAATTGGTAATTTTATGCGTTTCTTCTTCAGTATGTTTCATGTCTTCGATATGATTTGTTTCCTTAAGTTCGTGTGTAAGTAGTCGCATGACTTAATATTTCATGAATAATTTGACTAAATTGATTTGAATAATTTTACTATTAATTCATCGAATGCATCGTAATACATTCGATGAATTAATTCCCCTATAAAAAAAATTGCCTTCTAAATACATAGTTAAAAAAACAACCATAGAAATGCCAGTCTGTGGAAACGTGTCATCAAATTTTCATCCGTAACATGGAAGCTTAAGTCAGCCTGGAATAAAATTTATTTTTGGAGGAGACGCCGGAAGCAAATAAATTTTTCGCTAAAGGGATTAACGACATGATGCTCAGAATTTTGATGAGTTAACGTTTATGTTTTAATGTGGCACATGTGAGGTGCTTCTATATCTGAACAGTTATTTTCTGCTTCTGGTGTGGTGATAAACATGTATCTTTCTTCTGCAGATAAGATTACAACTTCCTCGTCCACAATGAGCCGACATATAAATACTTTACCAGTTTTTAATTCTTCTGTTCTTTTTCATTTCGTATCAATAATCTGCTGATAATAAATAAATAAGTTATTAGTACAATTTTCTCCGACATTTTTTTGTAAATAGTCTTTACGGATAGATTTAGAATCTATCGCATCTATTAAGTATATCCGTAAATTCCACTATGTAATTTTCATTTTATCCAGTTGATGTGCTGGTTTTATATTTGTCTTGTGTTCCTTGTCATTGTCATATACATATATCGTCATTATCATCATCAGCCTTTCATAGTCCACTGATGGGCACAGACCTATATGTATAGGTCTATATATGTATGTACATATATATGTATTTACGAGTAACGTGAAAATATGTCTGATTAAAATAAACGAAGTCTCTCAAAAATCTTCCTCAATTTAATGAATCCCAATAGCGACCTTTTTAAAAAGTGATAAAAAGAATGTTTTTGTAATAGAAGATTTCTCATACAGATATTTGTTACATGTACAATATTTTGTTTATAAGCAAAATAGCTATTTATCTTTTCACTGGACAGGTTTTCCCATTCATGATTATTATTTCTATCATAAAAACAATGGATATTGTTTTCGGATAGTTCTTAGATAATTGGATTATTTATTCTTTGTATATAACCTATAGGATAATATATGAATGTTTATTGATGTTAAGCTTGAACGAGGAGGAAAATACTCGCTTGCTTCGCTGACCAGTACTGCGTACATTATCACTTTTTTTATTCAATGTTGTGTTCGGGAAATTCAGAAAGATATATTCAGTCCTTAGGGATAAATATATTTTTGAGTGATTTCTGAGTTTGTTGTCAAACAGTCTGCAATAGCAACAACCTAAATTAGGGCTGAGAATCCTTAAAAATAGCCATTAAAACCTATTTATATTTTTCAGAAGAAAAAATTTTAAAACGCATTTCGCAATTGTGATAGTCTAGTGGTTAAGAATTTAGCCCCTCACTCCGGGGGTGTCGGGTTCAGATCCATGGCGCGCACCTCTTTACAAAAGTGAATTTTATATTTAATTATTACTTGCTAACGGTGAAGGAAATATTGAGAGGAAACCTACACATCTTAGAAATATAAAGAAAAATAATTTCTAAGGTGTGTGAAGTCTGCCAACTCGCACTTGCCCAGTGTGGCAGACTATGGCCTTAACCCTTTCAATATAAGAGGAGACCCATATTCCAACAGTGGAGTTATAATGGATCGATTATTTTTATTATTTATTATTACCAAAAGAAAATTACCAAAATAGCCACTTGTCTCTTATAAAACTTGTGATAGTATTTGGGATCACGTCGGGGTCACCGATTTGAAGTATCGAAATCGATGAGTGATTATTCCACCGAAGTCCCAATTCGTAGTTGTGTTAGGAATTAAACGCTGGTTGATATCTTGTAGCTATTATATATTCACATAA
>DWEC01001867.1:0-12559 GCA_018245735.1 Microceris miodesmiata | reverse complement strand
AGTGGCGTGCTATTGGAGAGGCCTATGTCCAGCAGTGGACGGGAGTGGGCTGATGATGATGATGATGATGATGATGGAGATTTGCAACTGTCGAAGAGTGACCAATGGTTCACTGCCTTTGAAAGAGGACTCTTTTTGGACTTTTCTTCTTCAAGTGCTTTATGTCATAGTGTTGTCAGGGAGACTTCGGGAACATTATTTAACGATATCTAATGGTAAAATTGTTACAAATCATTAATTGAGATGATTATTTTTCTAGGCCCAACAACATATCTAATCACTTAACTTCTGTACGCATGTTTTTAATATATTCATTAATTATAAAACAACGATCAATCTGAAATACCCGCGAAAAACGGGAGCTTATGAATAAATAAACAAGTGCTTATATAATGTTCGGCCGAGATTAAAATTCAAATATTCTGACAAGTCAATCTAGCGAACAGTCCCCAGTCGACCCCCGCGGCACGAGTATGCAAGAGATTATTTCACACTTGACCAGTATAAATTGCTGAATTCGTTCAAATAATTTTATACATATCTTTGTTGATTATGCACAAAACACTCAAGCCATTAAATTGATTTTCTAATACAGTTAACCGGACATATGAAATAGTATGTTAAATAATAATCAATTTTGTTCATAAATCGTTAATCTTTGCTAAACATTTGCTACAATGAATTTTATTTTAAATTATTTTGATTGATGCTTCTTGCTCTAATGAAACATATCTGTGCATACGTAATGTCATATTTTAAATACAATAAAAATAAATGTTATTTAATACCTTTTATAGTTTTAACTAGATTATATATATATCAATATATTATAAAAGTATGTAAATATAAACGTTATTAAAAACAATAAATAAATCCCATAAGGTTTTTATTATCATCAAAAATTTAAAGGCTTACCGATTTTTTGTACCGCTCAGTGGGCAGCCGTAAATCAAAACAAAGGTAATTAAAGCCGGCCGCTATATTAACAGAAATTAAAACATCAAAATCAAACACAAAAGACGCCATATTTGGTCGTTGGGCACAGAGTGGAACACGCACCGCTAACAGAAAATAAGGGACACACAGAAAGACAGGAAGTGCGCCCGTGCGAGCGAGAGCGGCATAAAACACGGTAACAAACGAAAGGGAGGACGATAGTGACGCGATGATTGAACGCGCCACAAGAAAAATGATCACCCGTCAAGCGGCGACTGAGAGAAACTACCCCTAGCGAGCGAGATAAGGCGAGCAATAGATTTCGTGTTGATGTTAGAACAGGATGGAAAGTGCCAAAATAGGGGTGACGTACGGTGATGGATTATGCTTTTCTCTCTAAAGAAGGGAGGGGCTCACAGGTCGTTATGGAAAAAGCTGAGGGAAGTGGGGACCGACATGTGTCGGAGACGCAGACCAAACCGATGGAGCCCTTAATTGATTTCTGTATGACTCGAAAACAAATGAAGTTTTATGCTAATACTTTGCATTTGTTTTGTGACTAAAGGATTATTTACAAACAAGTTCCGTTTATTATGAAGACTGAAAAAAAAAACAAGTTTTTGCAAGAGCAAAGACAGTTTTATATGAGTGTATAAAGTTAAAACATTTAAAATATTCTGCTTATAATATTAAAGTACTAAACAGAGAACAACATTATTATTTATTTATAATATTTATTAACGCGCGCGTAATACACACAGTATTCTTGTATATTTAAAAAACAATTCATTACTAATTAGTTAATATATTTTTAACAAACAATAAAGTTAATTAAATAATACGTCTAATTGCAATAACGCGCCTTCTTGATGAAGTTTATTTATGGAAATTCCAATAGATTACCATTAGCAAATTCGACCTACTTTTCTAAGTTTTATGCAACTTTTTCGCTATTCGCCTCTCAAGCACAAACAACATTAATTGCGTCAATTAATCTTGGTGTTGACATGTTCCTAGCTCTCAAACTAATGTGAAGGCCCCTAGCAATCATGCAGTGTAGCCAGCTCCCAATTCGACCCTAGGCAAAAATTTCCAAGGGGCAGCCAAAATGCCACTCGCAGAATGCTTTTGTCCACTTTGAAGAGCGCTTATTGTTTTATGCCATTGTTATATGAAAATTTAAATCCTTAATTATTCATAGGATTGTTTTGCTTGACAATATTTTCACAATAGGCCGAGGGTTTGCAAGGGAGGTAATCGGTTTGATTAATAAATTGTCAAGTTGAATCCAGCGTTAGAATATAAATTGTTACCGCAAATATTTCATTCCATTATTACAGAGCGAACCCGCTCATTGTTTTACGAAATGTCATATCTCTTCCTGTCACCTGATTGTTTTGGCTTAAAAGCTCCGCTGAAAGTGTTTCGGATTCTATTTTTAACGTTTATCGATACATTATTGGCGATACATGAAATTTACTTTTTACTTAGAATATTACTATATCGTTGCAAATAATTTTCTTCGATAGTGATATGAATATTTTATACCGTACCTATAATAAATACATTATGTAAAACGTATTTAATTAGGTAACATGTAGATACAACTTTGAAAGAATGAACACCAATGAATAATACGTATTATAAATAATTTTTGATAAACGGCATAGTATAAAATGAATTCATTTAGTTAATCGGCGCCCAGCTTAAGTTTGTTTTGAGACAAAATTAATTAAGACAAGAGGAAGATGTAAAAACTTGAAAATATCAATTACTTTTATTGCTCGCCATTATATTAATCATCGGCAAAATTAATTTTTCATTCGGACAAATCGCCGAGTGGTTGGTACAAATGTCTTTTCGACTTGATTGATATCTTGCTCTTGATAGCACGTGGCCCAAATACAAGCTTATAGCGAGAGTGAACGATATCTATTAAATATGATAAAACTAATTAAAAATTTCGTATCGTGTTTCTGAAACGTGTCGAATTAGGGCAGAATTATTAATATTCACTGATATTTTTGTTGTCAAAAAATAATGCCCACTTTCGATAGCAAAATTAATTTGTATCTTGATTGCTTGAAGTATCATAACAAAGTGGCAGAATGTTACATGGAACCAGAATTATGTAAGCTATTTGCAATCTAAAGATGTTATGTTCAACCCCGCGATGTAAAACTTACATACATAGCTTAAGTACCTTACACTACGATATAATAATAATCGACCTAAATGGGTCGACCTAAATGGGTCGACCTAAATGGGTCGACCTAAATGGGTCGACCTAAATGGGTCGATTATTATTATATATTCACGATGTTTTTCTTCACCTTTAGCAAGTGATATTTAAAGTAAAGTGCACATTTGTAAAGAGGTGCGCGTAGGTCAGATGCGGTATCACTGCTTTGCAATACGCTTACTTGTAATGTTAATTATTCTGTTTTTGTGGAAATGCATATAAGCAGTCCAAATATATGTTCCCAGGAATATGACGCACAAAACAGAAATAGCGGACTTGATGTTCAAAAGCCTGTGAGTCTCACAGCTTATTCATTTCCTTAATAAACGCTTTAGCATCTCATAAACGAACCGCTAAACGCTAGCACGATTGCCATACATTTATTATTTTCATAGCATCAAACGCGTTGGAATTACCATCTGGTGTGTCTCATATCGCAACATGTGGCGGTAAATTAAATAGTAAATAGAGTAAGGTGTAGGTACTCTATTGTTTCGTGGATTCGTTAATACGTTTTGCCTTCGTAAATGATGAACGACTTGCTTGAGTTTGACAGCGATGCTTTAGATCACTCTTATAAAATTACATTAAGTTTTAATTTGATGTTTTCAAACTATTTTTGAGCAATTGATATTGTATTTGCAGCAAGTGCTTATATTCTTGTTTTTCTAACAACAACTTATTACTGCTAGTAGAGATGGTGTTATGTATATATGTATGTATTTTAATATTATCTTACAATATTTCAAAAGTCAGTTGAGAAAATTTACAAGTTGGTCTAACGATATTCCTCTCTTTTTAATACTTTACATAAATATCTATCATTTTACCGACTATTTCAAAGTTTTAAAATCATTTTTTTAATACTTACCTAGGTATATTTTTAAAAGCTACGAGTACATGCAACATAGGATATGTGCATTAAATTGATTTACCGCGTCATTGTTTAAAAGTCTCACCGCACAACCGTCTCATTAACGATTCAAGAGAGCAAATTGTGCTACCTGATTATAACTGAATGGGCAAAGACAATACAGTATTTATGTTCAGCGATTTATCACACAAAGAGACGATGTTTCGGCCAGCGCACGAACACTGAGCGCATCTTCTATGCGTGAACACTCTTAAAAATTGTGCTTAGAAAATCTATTAGCATGAATTTGACAAATTAACTAACGACACAACTACGGAATACGCTCGGGCACGCCACTCAATACTACAAAAGGTAACGCTTAGAATATATAAAGAAACAATTGCCTTTTATGAGTGTGCTAATGAGTCAGTTTAAATACGAGTTAAAGTTTTAAAACTTGCTTATTTGAATTAAGGTATTATAATCGGGAACATATTGTAGAGCTACAGCAAAAGAGTATTTAAAAATAGTTAATAACTTTTCTATTTTAGAAGTTAATGTAATATCTATATCGTTGATGGAGTTTTTAATATCTAGCTGTGCTTACGTCATAAGTTTTATTTGTCGCCGATATAACATTAAGTTTGTCGACACGTATCCATTATGCATGAGCGTGCGATTATTTTGATGGATTCCATGAGAATATAAGCATCAGAACTCCCCCAAAATCTCGAAATCGAACAAAGGGAACACACGAGATTCCCTTCGCATCCGAGGCTAATGCTCACCCCACATAAAGGAAGGAGATGCGAAGAAAAATGCGTATTTATAGCAAATACTCGTACTCAAACAGTGCTACATTGTGTACGAGTCAAATAAATGAGTCTCATTTTTCGTGCTGTCAAAAAAATCTGAATGGAAAAGAAAACGCGGCGGCGAAAAAACGGCAGGCTACGGGGTTTTTATTTCGTTTTTAATGTAATACTGATTTGGGATGTTTCAGATTAATTGCATTTTACCTGAGGTGCCAGTGACGGCAGAAGGGTGACGTGGCTGAAAGAGTTCTCGCGACTGTGATCGATCGGCCAGCGCAGATTGAAAGGAGAAACGTGAAAGGTAATTATTCATTTGGCGACTAGAATAGAGCACTTTTGTACCTTTATCTTGGCCTCGCTCTTTTTTCTCAAATTTTGCACGAAATTTGCAAGTAAATGGGCGAAGTGACACGGTGATTTGTTTTGTTTGACGCATTCGACTTCTCACGAAATCGACCTGTAGAATTTGCATGTTGCAATAGCGAACTACTAAAGCTTCTTATACATTATTTATAAGCACTTATTTCCGCATCTAACATGTTCTAAACGGTACAATGATTCTTGCTTGTAAATATAAATCTGCATTGTTTGCAGTGTTGCCTGTATTGTGCCTGTATTGTGCCTGTTGTGTTGCATTTAGAATTGCCCACATAACTTTATAATGACTAAAAGCAATCAACGGAGTACTGGCCGTATTTATTAAATACTTGAACAAATATTTTCTTGGATGCGAAGCCATTGAAATATAATATTGAAAGACGTTTCAATCAACAACAACAAGTCACTGTTAAAAGTAGAAGCATGAAATACGAAAACAATAAAGCAGCGAGAGTCCTTGCAGAAATGTGTTTGAAAAAATTTGCATGTCCGTTAGCATAATAGGTGGCGTAGAGCCCGGAAGATTGCACAATGTTCCACAAAAGAATGTATCGGTAGCACATGTGATACCGACCTGATTTACTGAAACTCGATCGAAGACAAAGAGACAATTGCGACTCCAGGAGCTATATAACAATAGTCATTATGATTTATGTGACATTTCTTTGACATTTTATGAAGCGGGCCTCATTTGAATATTTATTTTCGTGCTTTGCACATTTCAGAGCTCGCCCATACAGATTTTTTCAAATGAGCTGCGCAATAGCTGAGAGTCCTTAGCATTTGAATAAACATTTGGTTACCAGATTAGGTCTCTATGAAACGAAATAGTACGTGAGTAAACAAATTACACTGCCTCTTCGACTCACATTACAGGCTTAGAACAAAAACTTCGTTAACATAACAAAAACTCATTTGTCTACTGTTCTTTTCAAACATAATTTTTTTTTAAATTTTGAGCTGAATTTTTTAAATAATTGTCTCATTGAAAACTTGTTATAAATTTATTGTAATTTGGCAACATTATTGTATTGAAATAATTTAAGTCCAAGCAGTAAGTAATATTCGAATTATTCTGTAATTGATTGTTAGGTAAGTTCAATAAATAAGTTCAAATCACTTTAATTCGTAATGTATTTGTATATTTAAAGTAATGCCCTTATTTATAATGGTTGAGTGCTCGAGTAGATATATAGATGCTTCTGTACCTACGATCTTAGAAAACCAATTTTAAACTTAAAACCTTGGTAGACTCATTCCCAGTATCAAAAATATTTCGTTAGCAAATTGATTATAAAAGAAACTCGTATGTGCATATAAATGTCTTATTTTATTTATACGACATGATTGACACGAAATAATTATTATTATCATCATACATGATTGCAAAATTATGCATTGATAGGTTATTTTTCCCCAATGGCACATTTTACCTTTAAATATTATATAATAAAATCAGTTTAAGTATAAAATAAAGCTATCAACTGGCACTTGACGTATAATTAATGAACATGTTCACATTACATATATTCGTAACAATAAAATTGTTACTATACGACAAGAAAAGTTCAGTCTCAACCGCATCCCATTGTGTCTGTTCCATAGTTGAAGATACCGTAAGTAGCGTTGATTATGAGAGGTCAATTGGCCACAGTAAGGAGACAATATGATATGGCACTTTACATCAAGTCTCCACGTAATGGGAAATATTATAGACATTATATAGATACTTACATATTTGCACTGTAATTATTATAATCGCCTTTTACAGTTACTGTTGGACACGGGATCTCTTCTAAGAATGAGATCGTTTAATGATAAATAAATAGCTGAGTATTTAAAACTGAACAAATTTATACGTAAAATTAAGATCATACCTATATGTAGCGATGTAAAAGAATAAAAGGCAACAAACGCAACATCACGCTTGTCATCACCGAAGGGATAGGCTGAAGAGTGTAGTACATTCTCACGTTTCACCAGTTATGTTTATGTATGTTTATGTATGTAATGATGCATAAATATTAAATATATGCGAACAACAGTTCAAATCAACGTAATATTATTTATTGGCTACTTACTAATTATGAAATTAATGGTTAATTATCGTATATTATGTATAATTTGATAAGTAAAGTTATAATTACAAAATGAAAATTAATGCAACGTTATTGACAATTGTATTATCTATTTCCATGTGTCATCCGTAGAGAAGCAAGATTATATTTTAAATTTGCTTTTGTATATTTAAGGGTAGAGACGGATGTCGACTAATTTAGTTACATATGTGTCTTTGATAAAATAATGTCAAAAAAGATTTAGATTTCGACTATTGATGGATGTAGGTGTCGAGGGGTCTCAAGATTCACCTATCTTGATCCAATAACTTAAGTAGATATTAGTTGAACGCAGGAGTCTCCGAAACTGGTTTGCGGAAGTGAAGAGAGATGAACGTAGACGAAGCACATCACGTGTCTACGGATAAAGATATTAAGGCCTGGATGCTCTTCGCCTACCACTTGAAGAATCATAACATGTACTTGCAACTTAGCGATAATTGGCTCCGTAATTTTAAAATTTATTAACTACTTCAAAATTAAAGAATATTACAATGATAAAGTGAACCTTTACATGTTTAAAACAAATTTAGTAATCGCTCAATATTACTAAATGGCATGCTAGAGAAACATTAACAATATTTAATGTTTTTATACCGTCGCGCAGATATTAAGGCTTTTACTGGCCCTCGCTGAACCCTATCACCTTGTCACGCGCCCGGTGGAACCAATCGCGCTTAGATAATACCTGACTACATTATGAATTGTCGTCGGTACTTCGATATCTCTGTAACTTCAGTAAGCAGGAAGGGAATATGTTTGTTACATCATAAAACAAGTATCTATATACGCTTTGGCAGATATTAATATTTCATTGCCAATATAAATGGTAGCCGTTTCTTAATTGAGATTTCTAATATTACCGTTAGTTGTCCCTAAAGTAATTAAAAGCCTATGTTAGTATATTGTATAGGCATGTACGATTTTGGTTTTAAAAGGCTTTTCAGGAAAAATATTAGCTTACTTCCAGGTGGTTACTGTTAGTACATTTTAAAATAGACGGCGTAACGAATAGTTAACTTTTTGTATAACATAACTAATAGTAAATAACTTAATATTTATTAAGTGGCTAAGCTCTCTGCATTATTTACTTTAAAAGTTCGACGACTTCATATCAACGCGATCCGAAACATTTCAATACACAAGTAACGAGTTGGTCATTAATTCAGGGATATATCGCGAGATAACTTTATTCTGGTAGCCGACTGCTTTGTATGCCGCGGCCCATGCGTCCGTCATTATGTCCGTACTAAGATATTTTTGCGTTTCCTACAACCTATTATATCCTTTATGATTCATCTAGTAAGGTTCAATCGATCAGCAAATAACAGGAGGTTCGTTGAGCCTCGCTCGCTTTTATCTTATTGGTCAACCATTACGCCTAAATTTAAACTCTTCATTATAATGCCGCAGTGAGAAAACTCGCGATAACAGTCGGGCGCGTGGATAAAATACAGGTAATGAATTTTGATAAAGGTGAGGTGTTGTGGATAGATAAATTAAATAGGAGGCGGCTAAGAGAAACTTGTTCAGTTGGAGACGCCAATAACGACCTCGTCGACAGCGACATAGATGTTACTGATAGATAATCAAGTAATTGATTACATACACGTCCGTAAAAATATCGTATCTATATACTTTTATAACAGTTTTAGTATTGACTGCTCTGTAAAGTTAATACATTTACAATGAGACCTATAAAAATTCCGTCTTATCTCCAGCTTCACTAAGAGCGTAGATACTATTTGCCATACCAAAATTGTTTTTATTGTTTAAAAATACCTTAGTTTCTTCCAAGTCTAATAGGTACAATACTACTATATTATCACATATCATTATTACATTGACGGTTAAGCAATGGTTTTTAATAAGACATGTTGCTGGATATTGTATTGTGGTAAAAAAAATCTTGGTCGACGTAATTTTGTGGTCTAAACGCATGTTGTTCCCGACTCTTGTCCGGTTCCAGGCGCTTCCTCGTCCACCGTGGTCTCAGTGTTATTACAAGATTATCTTCATTACTTGTACGAGATGTTTTGTCCAACAATGGTAATTTGCTGAAGGGCTATTTAGGCTTTTACCTCGATTAGGACACGAACAAGCGATTATGTTCATTCCGCCAATTTTACCTCGAGTATTTTAGTTTACAACTTTATTATCAAAATTAGTTTTAGCATGGCTCTGCCTTCAATTTTGCGGTGTTTATGTAATGCATTATTTATTATAAGCTTGAACTTTGAAAAACGTTTTTTGTATATTTATTATTGCAAAGGATAAATTTAAATTTCTGATGCAGATCAATGAACTTTAAAACAAGTTTTTTGGATTGACTTTTCATGTTTTAACTATACAATATACCAACTAATTACCATTTAAAAAAAATTGTATCACTTATTAAAATCATACTAATTATTTTTATCATATATTTTAAATATTAATAATATAAATGTAAATATATTTACATCAGGTACGGCAGAACAAAAATTTTAGTTTTATTAAGACATATATCCGTAATGGCCGCCCTGAAGGGGACTTGGCGTGATTTTATCTTATATATATAATATTATATACCTGAAATCGATTGCTAAATCGATGGTGTACCACAAGAGGCAGTTGGGGGTGTTTGTCTCTGCAGCCGGCATTGACTAATGAACACGCGTCCGCGCGGAAAAAGACTGATTGTATACTTCGAAGACCGCATACAAAGCCGATACACCGATGTTGGTCAAGCAACTAGCTAGCAACGAAGAATAACCGACCATCGTTTGTGTTCAAATTTTATATATTTGCACTCGATTATAATCGAATCTTATATTGGATTTTTTGTTTCAAAATATTTTAATACATCCGTAATATATGTATGAGTTTCATTGTTATGCCCCTGATATGAAGTGACAAATATTTTAAGCTCAGCTCAAGTGAAGGAATGAACGTGAAATCGATTACCGAATCGATAGTGTTCCCCGGGAGGCGGTCGGGGGTTGTCTCTGCAGCCGGCATTGACTAATCGACAAGCGTCCGCGCGGAATAAGACTGATTGCGCGCCCCGCCGCCTGTGTGCCTACATAGACGCTGCTTCAAAAATCAACAGGAAATATAGGTATACCTACTTGTATATAAGGTACTCTTGTTCCACTATTAACTTATAAATGTAGAAGGAGCTGGATCTGGAGCTGGAGCTACAGGATCTGTTAGGATTGGGAAGTTTTGTTGTGTGAAACTAAACTCACGAAACAGTAATGATTTTTTTAATGTTTTATTGTTAGTTGTAGGATATAACAAATACCATTAGTGAAGTAATTACCAATACTAAAAAAAGTGTACTAAATAGTTTTTCTATTCTTATGCCATTTTTACCCAATCCGCGCAAAATTAGAAAAAAGTTGTTTAAACATCTTACATACATTTAAGCTAAGTTTCAGACATCTTCGCAGATACTACCATGTAGAAAGGGTAGTGAAAGTACTTAATTAACGATATAACAATTTAAATTACTATACAGCGATGTAAAAAAATCTTGAAGTAATTAAAAATATTTACAAAAACAAAAAAAATATAATATATATTCTTGTAATTAATATGAAGCTGGCTAAATTTACTAGGAAATTATGATTATATTACATCAGCCACGTTTTTGGTAAATAAAAACATTTTAGACATTTAAAAAAAGAATGCATAAAAACCGTTGCATGGATCGTCGATCGTTGAAATAATTAAAATCCTAAATCACAGACAACACGAACGTACGAATGAATCATTCTCATTGAACATTAAGTAGGTAATTTATATCAATCATGTTTCTAGCGGTATAACAGTGCAATAAACGATTACCATCATTAATTTACAATTTCCACTCAATATCATCATGCGATCCACACCACGCCCAATTCCCTCAATCTGACTATTACACGTGCGTTTAATAAGGAGATATTACATTGACACCTCTAACGGATAAGAGCATCATGTGGTTTTAAATTATTACAATGACATATATGGCTATTTAATGAAGAAAAATGGACAAGTTATCAATGAAATTTGTGCTAGATAATACTAACTGTATTATCTAGCACACGAATCTTAGCACAGGCACCTTATTTCAATAATATTTTTTGGTTGTGGTTAATTGTTTTCACTCATATACGTTACACGAAAAATAAAATTGCCAGGTCATTAGTAATCAAATCACATAAGAAAAATTGTACAAATACTGCAATATCACATAGTAAAAAAATAGTTCTATGTATCTTTTGTCTCATATAATATAAAGTGTTATTTCATTGATTTATTTTTTTATTTATTTATTATAACTTGTACATTATAGCTTTACGAAAATATTGCCATTGAATAATTATATTTTGAATTACTTTGCAATTAATAACTGCTTCCGAATTCCTGTTTTTAACTGAGCTGTAGTTAATAGACCTGTTAAAAATACACGAATTCCAGGTATGATTTAACAATCATACCTTAATCAAATCAAGTTCAATCAAAGTTAATACTTTACTGCAAAAATAATGAGTGACCGAAGGTGCAATCTCGAATTAACCCGCCATAAAAGCTTCAGAAGAAAGAAACATACACGATTGGCACTTGACATCCTTAATATATTTTCCTACAATTTTTATAAATATCTACTAAGGTACATGAATAAAACAAAGTCACTCCACACTAAATTTAAATTTTGAAATATCGAAGTGTCTCTAAAATAATTAACCCCAAATAGAGTATAATGGTCTAAAATTCTTAACTCCTTTCTCTGACTAATCGACAAAATTCAGGACCATCATTGTTAATCGAAACTTCAGTCGTTTTTATTGAAAGTTCATCTACTTACCTAAGTTACTTATACAGTTATACATATATTTTACTTTTAATGAAAAATATTCAGTTTTGTTATCCGTTAAAACTAACATTTGTTGGTTAAATTTATATTTTAAATGTATATTTAAAAGCGGCAAAAGATCTGTATTGACTTATTATTAAATTACTTATTTGAATGAAGCAGTTGAAAATTTGAATGTTATATAAAAATATAGCCACGTTATAGATAAGTAAACTTTAATGATTTACAATATAACCTATGTATCTATTAGAAATAGTAAATTACTAATTGTTAACCTAATTATTTATAATTGCATCAATATTTAGAATAATAAAAAAAGCTTAGAAAATAAGAGCTGTTGTTTGGTGATACAAGAACCTCTTGCAAACCACAGAC
>DWEC01001866.1:0-12560 GCA_018245735.1 Microceris miodesmiata | reverse complement strand
CTCTTCGGGGATTACAGACATGAAGTTACGTTTGATTAATTATTGCTTGAATTATTAAATTATTGGCTAAATGATTAATTATTTCGTAAATGTTTATTATTGCATAAATGATTAACTATTGCATAAATGATTAATTTTTGCATAAATGATTAATTATTACATAAATAATTTATTATTGTATAAATGAATAATTAGTACATAAATTATCTATTATTGCACTTGATTTTACAAATTTAATTTTAAATGATGGTAAAGAGCATTAGTACATGCTATAATAATTTTATGTTTAGGTGATGGTAGTGCCAAAGTACCAAGATGGTAAATCAGACGAATACTTCAATCTTAATGTAGAAGAAGAAGACTCGGTGGACACGAGGAAAGCCGGTAAGTTTATATGTAATATTATTATGTTGTTGGAATTAGTATAGTTTAACATTAATTATAGAAAAACACATCTACATAGACTTTTCAGTTAGATATTTTTCTTAATGTTGGAAACATTAACTACTCAAAGTAATTTCTCTTTTTTTTTCATTATATTTTGCGATACTACTTAGTCTGCACATTTTATTCTTCTACTTAAACTATTCTACTTAAATTTCCATTTTTCTAGGTGGTCAAAATGTGAATAAAGAAAATCCAGCAGTAATAGTAGATATGAGAGAATTTCGTTCAGATCTTCCGGCGCTGCTTCACAAGAAAGGAATAAAAATCGAACCTGTTACAATAGCTGTAAGCACTATAATTTTACATACTCTTATACTAGCGGTGATAGCCTAGTGATTTTAAATTCGGTCTTCCACTGTTCTCACTTCTCACTTCGCGCACATCTCTTTCTTTACAATGTTAAAAGTGTCACTTGCTGTAACAGTTAATGATGATAATATCGTAAGGATGGCTGCACATTCTAGAATTCTTCACAGTGTTCTCCAAGGCGTGTGGAGTATCCCACCCTGCACTTGTCTAGTGTAGCAAAACATAACCTTAATTATTTTCGTTCTACAATGAAACCCATATATAAACAACTATGGAACAGGTAAAACGTCGATAATGATTATAAAAGTTCTGACAGTTATGAATAAAATATTTAGCTTATAAATTTCTTTGTTCAATTCAGATCGGTGATTACATCTTGACTCCGGACATTTGTGTGGAGAGGAAGTCTATTTCGGATCTGATCGGTTCTCTCAACTCGGGCCGCTTGTACACGCAATGCACTCAGATGTGTCGCAACTACAGTCGTCCCATACTACTTATTGAGTTCGATCAGAACAAACCTTTCAACTTGCAGGTTTCACCACAACGTTTTTCATGTTTGCTGTTGCATTTTTTTATTCTGCTATTTTTATTGTAAAGACTTGAATATTTCTATCACCATATTGCTTTCTTATGTTATGTACGTAATTCCAATAAACATGCAGTCTATAATAAGCGGTAGTACTTACTCGATTTTATGGGGATAGGAATATGTACATGTTTATGAATTTTAGTAATTTAAAAGAGCTATAATGTATACAAGGTGTTAGGGATCGGATTTCAGATATTTTACCTACGTATTGTACTTCAAATTTTATCGACAAAAAACCATACAATAGGGGGGGTCACAACCCTCGCCCTTTTGAATAGGAGCCATTTTAAAATTTCATATCCCATATTTTTACGATTTCATTGAAACTCTATTTTTATGATCTTATGTTTTCCACATATTCGAAAGTCACCTTATTTTAAAGATGATGAAATTTGTTATCATGTAAAACCAAATTTGATACTATTTTACAAAAAATAAGTGATACAGCTCTAGCTCACACACAATAGAATTTTAGGTACCTGCGGTATGAATGAGTCATTGTTTGACAATTTTTACTCTTGATAAACCCCGTTTTTATATTATTAGCCTGAATACCAGTAATAATTTGAGATTTATTTGTCAGCTCGGCTTATTACAAATAAATTATGTGAAAAAAAAACGATAGGTTAATGGCCCGGTAGTACATCTAAAAAAAACAATAAAAATTTCCAAGTTTGATCTAAACTAAAGGTTTTGAATTATTATTATTTGTCGAATTGTATCAAATTTGGTTTTAAATGATAGCACTATATAACTATATTATAGCTCTATCTGTAATGACCTTCATTATTGGATATATGTATTTTGAAATAACAGGGTAGTCTCGTCGTATCCACTGATATATCTGGGGCAGACATACAACAGAAATTACAGCTACTCACTATACATTTCCCGAGGCTAAAACTCGTGTGGTCTCCCAGCCCATACGCGACGGCGGAACTATTTTACGAATTAAAGGTAGACACTTTTTGTAACCCCCTCCAATCCCATTCTCTATAGTTAGTTTTTGAATTTTGCTTTACTAGTTGGTACTACCACTTTTATTTCTGTGTTACACCTATAGTTGGCTAAGAGATTGCTTCACGCAATAAGTTCATCAGCCTCTTAAGTGTAATTTTTTTGTATTTAATATATATCTAAAAAATATATTAGGTAAACCGAAATATGTTCACAAAATATTTTTTTTTTACCTTACGTTAATTTATTCTTGGCTAACATCAAAACCTTGATATTAAATAGAACCCATTTATGTAGTATGCAATAATCAAAATTGTTTTCACCATTTTCCAGCAAGGACGGAAAAATCCTGACATAGAAGCGGCTGTGGTTCTCAACAGTGAAAATACAGCAGATGACATGTGTTATGAGCGGTACAACATACTGATACATGATTTCATACAAAAATTACCAGGAGTCAACTCTAAAAACATAACAAGACTAATGAACAGAGGGGTATCACTAGACAATTTAATAACACTATCCCAAGTATGAAAAAATTATTTTAAGACGAAGTATATGAATATTATGAAGTATAAGAATATAGAATGAAGTATATTAAATAAACTACAAGTCTCAAATAATAAATTATTTATTTTAGGAGCAACTATCTGAAATAATGGAGAACAGGAGTGAAGCTGAATACTTGTATTCAATACTACATGTAAAGGCAAAACCGCTTGACTCTAAAGAAGACAAAACACATGGTAGAAGAAAATTCACAGGAAAATTCCACAAAAACAAGAAATAATTATCAAAACAGTCCTTTGTTTTTTATGTATATAATAGCCATATAAAGATTAAATATTAAAATTATGTTTTTCACAATATTAAACGATTTTATACATCAAATAATTGAATTGAGTATCTTTTAAATCCATTAATGAAAACGCCATGGACCTATAACAACGATATACCATATGTTATTCTTATTTAAAATTTAGGACATCAAGAACATCACATGAATATTAAACTATTAATAAATTATTTAAATATATCACTAACTGAGTATTTACAATAATTATGAATGGAACCAATAAATATCATGACGTTGATAATGTCGCTTGAAATCTGTTAGCATCCTACATTGAGTCAATGAAGAGAAATCATAGACACCATATCATTACAATATCCTAGTAATTAGAACCAGCAAATAATATTTGCATTTAGATTTATTCCTGGGATGTAATAAATAGAGACTGCCAAAGTTTAGACAATGAAAAGTACACATTTTAAGTTACACATTTGTACAAGCATTTTGTACTGGTCGCTTATGAGTTAGAAAGATGCCAAGAATACATTATGTATATTATTTTAGTGTTGATAATAACTTCAAAAACACTTAATTGAAAAGATGACCTGCATCTGCATAAATAAATACCACATTTAATTAAAATTATTTTTACATGTTCATTTAGCTTGATAAAATTCAAACAAAGATATGGTAGGGAGGTATGACTGTGTATCATTTCACATTCATTATGAGATTGCAAATGTACATACAAAAATTGACACACATATACATGTGAAGCACAAGAGAGCTATGGTTATTGCTGATGGTCACTCACGGTACTGGTGGCTCTTGTCTGTCAGAGGTACATAGATTACACTCATGAGTTTTTTTACTGTTGTTGACCCATCTGCGGCCTTGTCCACCTGTCAAAATATAATATTTTACACTTAAACAATGTTTTACTTTCATTTTCATAAGTGATAGTTAACATGATTGCTGTAAACGCAGGCCTGTTAGTCCAGTTCTTAGTGAACATGGCTGCTGAGCCGTAAGTTATAGGTTTGATTCTCATCCAGGACAAACATTTAGCTTAAAAGCAGAAGTGTTCATTTTGAGCTAAGGTGTAAAGAAAATGTGTATTTAAATGTATACTAAAATGTATCTACATAAATTGACAGTTTTTCAAGCATCTGATTATCATAACACAGGCTTCATACAAGTCCGCTTTATGGTTATTTGGCTGTGTGTGAAGATGACCTACAAAATATTATATTATTACATATTATTATAGGTGCTGCTAGTATAACATTACCTGTGTCAAATGTTGCTCACCACCCTCTGGCCCCACTGGTACAATTAGGCGGCCTCCTGGCTTAAGCTGTTCTACCAACTGTGAATGTTTTCAAGATGTTGAATTATACATATAGGAGGAAAATAAAAAAAAACTGACTGTATTGCTAAGCAGTGGTAGCCTAGTGGTTAAGAATTCAGCCCCTCACTCCTAGGGTGCCGGGTTCAAATCCATGGCACACACCTCTTTAAAGAGTGTCTTTTAAATTTAAATATCACTTGCTTAATGGTGAAGGAAAACATTGTGAGGAAACCACACCTTAAAATAAAAAAAAAAATTCTAAGGTGTGTGTGAAGTCTGCCAACCAGCACTTGGCCAGCGAGGCAGACTATGGCCCATATTCCAACAGTGGAATTATAATGGGTCAATTATTATCTTTATTATTTATTATTGCTTTAAATCTTGATACTATGAATAACCAATGAAGATTCTAGCTAAATACTGATTTTGATTTTAATGATGATGATTTGATGAAATCAAAATATTAAGAATCAATTTGACCTCCTTTATTCTATTTTATTTCAATTTTTGTTGTGCAATTTTAAAGTAAAGTTAAAAATTATTTATCTATATTACTATACTCAAGAACTAATATCAAACATCATATATTTAAGGTAATTATTTTTGTTGTTATTCCTGCTCTTTTTAATTTATGTACTGTACATCTGCTGTATGCTGGATGCGACAAGCCGACGACAGGGCGCGATGGCGCTCATGGGGGGAGGCCTATGTCCAGCAGTGGACTGAGATAGACTGATGATGATGATGAAGACATCTGGTTAGCAGTATTACTGTTATAATAATATAATAGCATAATGTTTTTTTTTTGGCTCTAATTACTTTTCAAAGCTGTGCAGACCTTTAATTTATGTGCATAACATGAAATTAATGATAATCTCTGTTACATTAGCCAATATTTAATTTATGTACTTAGTTGGTGTGCCTTTACTTAAATAAACATTTAAATAAATAAATTAGTCCAAAACACTTACCGCCTGTGGCAATGTTGGTGCAGCAGCTCCAACATGAATAGCATTATAAGGTGCCTCAGATGGGTAGCCCTGGCGTCCATCACCAACTAACATAAATATTCAATATTATAATACATCACATTATCTGTACTACTATATGACTGCTAATACTTATAAATGTAATGTAATTGTCAGAGAGTTAAATCATTAAACATACGTTTTGTGAAATTATTACATATGACATGTCAGGTTTGATTTTATTATAGATACCTATTAAATACTACATGCAAATTAACTCCTTATGATAAGCTATCCAGTAGCACTGGACATATTTACAATGAGTCTTTCGAAACTGTCAATATTCACTTGCAAACTTAATAAAATCGGTTAACACTAAAGCTAAATGAACTAGTGTATATAGTATATTATAAACGAAAGAGTATATAAGAAAAACATTTTGACATGCATATGTAATTACTGTATTCCTAGTACCAAAGTTTCTTCCCCAATAACTGGTGATTAGTTGGTAGTATTGGATCAATACATGTATCATACATGCTGTTTGTTACTCATTTTTGGGTTGTCTTATTTTTGGAATTTTGTTTTATTTTTCATTTCATTATAAATGTGGATGACACAAAAGGTAAAAGAAAAGTAATCCTTTTGTGAAAATCAATAACATGAATACTATCAACTTAAATATGCCATATTAAACCAATAACAATACAATTGAAACAAGTTGAATTTAATAATGATATTGTAATTAAAGAAAATATGTGAATTATAATTAATGTAATATTTGGATTTTACTAATTTAAATTAAAGAAATAGCAAGACTTACCAACAAGTTTGATCCTTTGGGATGTGAGAAGTTCAGGATTATCCTGTTTAATGTTCTTGGTGGCGAGAGCAACAAGTTCGGATATATGATCAATACCAATAACAGTTCCATTTTCACCAACCATCAAAGCCATGCATGCAGTCAGGTATCCCGAACCAGACCCAACATCCAGAGCTTTTTCACCAGGTATCAGTTGATTTTTTAGTTTTTCCAAAGCATGGGCATGCTGAAATGGAGTGCCTTATGTAATTTAATGTATATGTAAAGTTATCAATAATTGAAAGCAATCACTCTGAATGGCCGTTTTATTTAGAATTTTGTGCTTAAAAACGAGATAATATTCTTGTATTATAGTGGAATTGATGAGTAAATTATGTTTACCATGTGAGGTGCACTAATGGTTGCGGAATAACCAATAGACTGAGGAGAGTCATGATATGGAGCATGGGGACAGTAGTTTTTTCTATCAACACCTCTCATCGCGTTTGCTACGGTTTCTGTCTTGATTATTCCGTTCGCTGAAAGAAAGTTTGTTACTGTATTTCCGAATTGAGAAAGACATACTGGATGCTTTACAGTATTTTTTGCCTATTTATACTAGCCAGTATTTAAAAATGAAGTACCTTTTAAATGTCTGATCATATCTAGATTGTCTACCCCGTGACTTCTCCAAGCCATTATAGCAATGGAAAAAGGAACTAAGACAAAAAATGCTTTCAATTTAAAAGAATCAATCTTTGCCAAATATATCGGACTAATTCAATCCAGAATTGTTATGAAATAAGCGAACAATCTTCTTAACTGATTGACAGCCAGGAATGACAGTAAACAGCCACAGTATAAAAGTAAATATTGCTTTCCATTTTCCAACGAATGATTATTTTGTTCCACTACGCACCTTAAAGATATTACGTAATATACAAGTCTGTCAATAAAATACAATAGCTGAAGCTGTCTTGTACAGTCCATCTACTTATACATAACATAAAAGTTAAACAAAGATGTCTGTAATGAAACGTTCAAACATAAAGTAAAATGTTTAAACAGGCAGACACCGTTAGGCAGTTAGTTATAGTTTTAACCTTGTTGTTAGTCATCATGGTAGGTAACCATGTATTGATTTGTCTTAGCTACAGTCTATAGTGAATTTTCATCACTGTTCTCTGAATTTTCATCAAAATGTAAGAATACGCGAGTAGTAGGCAAAAAGGTCGTAAGAGCTGCGCTAAACACGTGACTTACGCGTTGGATTGAATTGTGATGAATGGCATATATTACTTTTGTATTAATCATTTTTCTATAAAAATATACACATAATGGTGTTTATATTCATGATTTCCCCTATTGTACAATAGTATTTTTTAACGGTAAGTGCTAGTAAAATAGAGTAATGTAAATGTATGTAATCATGTAATCAAGACAAGTGGAAAGCGATGACACTTAGATTAATAAGATGACTTGAGCCTGAATGAAGCTAGAGCAGGAAATTGTACGATATAGCCCTTACAAGTTAAGTCAATTATTTAAACAGTTGGCGCTCTACCACTGTGCGCTTCTCCAGAAGTTTTATACCTAGCACAACGAATCTGTGGAACAATTTGTCGCATACGGTATTTCCGAACCGATACGGTTTGATGAGAATTGTTATATTATATGAATAGCAAAAGTTGCCTAAAGGCGGAATCTACGGCATATATGGACAAAGAAAAAGTATTAGACTGACAGCAAATTGTTTTTTTACGAATAGTTGAAACTAAGTATACGTATATCATTTAAACATTAACATAAGTAATAGATATAATTCATTATATTATTAATTGTATATTTCATTTACTTATTATTACTTTTAAGAATTGATTATATGAGACAAAATGGTTTGTGACGGTCCAGATCCTCCGGAAAATAACCAACATAATTTGAGTCCACCCCCTAGGCACTTAATAACTAACGGCAACCATCACGAAGACAGTGATGATGAACAAAACGAACATTTCGGCTATGAACCCTTGCCACAAGGTCCTGATGCAGTGTTTTCCGATCCAGACTCAAGTGATGAAGAAGTAGATGTAAGATTATCTTTGAATCCTTTTAGTATTTATTATTTAGTGTAAATGCATTTAGTATTACCTATACTGTCACAATTTCTTTATACTTTAGTATAGATTGATTTAACTATATCAGGAATTGACTATATTAAGAAGTATCAGATATACTATGGTTCAGACCATCACTTTAAGAAAGTTATAGATGACAGAAAGTCCAATTTGTAGTAAATTTGACTTAATTATAGTAGCATCTAAAATAGTCCTAAATCAATGTTTTTAAACATAATTATGTCTGTAGAAACTAATACTTTTTCTATATTATTTTTTTATAAGCTAATATCAATATTATTCTAAAATATGAAGTAATTTTGTATAGAGTAATTTGAACAACAATACATCTATAGACCTGGTTAAATTTTTTCTTTTTACTAGAAGTGCTCTTTTTTATTCATATTCAATTTTTTAGAGCCATGAAGCACCTACAAATGGAGTGCCTGATATTGAGCCAATGGAAGCATCACTGACTAGGGAGGTTTGGAATGTGCCACGTGATACAGATCCAATAGAGATGGACAGTGAAAGAGCACAACAGGTATATCAAAAACATTTTCTGACATCTACACATGGTATGTGCAATGTAAATATGAATGGAGCAACTTGTTTGCACAAACAAATTAAATTTAACCACCGAAGAATTATATTTACTATGACTATGTAAATTATTGTGAGATATACAATTAACATAAATTATGTAATCAAAATGATATATATCGTTTTGTTTAAACTTTTATAAGGTTATGATTAAAAGGGGATTTTTGGTAATAAAAACACACATTGTTTTAGTAATAGCAATAATTATTATGTACATAATAGCTTGCCAGCATTTGTTAAGTTTAGCCTAATAAATGTGTTGCCCAGAAAATAAAAAAAAAACCTGGAAACATTTTAACCACTGAATTTTGCTGAACTTAGGTGATGTCAAATCAGTAGGTATTGAGGTACCCCCACTTATGATTCACAGTTTCAAAATTAATCCCTAATGTTATTAATATTATTTTGCTTTATGCAAATAACATGCTTTAAATTTCTTATTTTACAATTTCTAGGTAATTTCAGCGATGGCCAATTTTGCTTTGCCTGAAACTTCTATTCCTGAATGGGCACAGAGTGTATCAGAAGAACAATGGAAGCAGACACTAAATGACAAAATAGAAAAAATTCGCAGCAATAGATAAATAAATATAGCTAAAATTATTGTTCTTTTTTGTATATATTATCTGTACCAAAACTGTGCTGAAATAATTTTATTATTTCAATCTGATCAATATAATTATTATCAGACATTGTTGAGAAACTAAAAAATACTCAAAGTATACTGGTTGAAATATCCTAATGAAAAACTGTAAATGTTGGGATTTACATGAAAAGACCTATTCAGACTATGTATGTTGGGATATTACCTTTACAGAAACCAAGTCTCTGTGAATTATTTAATGAAAAACCCTTACTATACATTTCTATATCTTATAAATTATGACTTGTCAATGTACTGAGTAAAACTACTTGGATTTCAATTATTGAAGAAATATATAGAAGAGTAATAAACTCTTTATCTTTACAAACTTAACCATCCATTTTAATAAATTAGTGGATGTCTAGTATTACCTGAATGTATGCATGTATGAAAGTGTTTCTGTAACTGAATGTGCCTCTGTGTGTAATGTAATTTAGTCCTACTTTGTATAGTTTTTATAACTTACTAGAAAATAAATTTTTATTGTTGTAAAATATAGTTCAGATTTAGTTAAATATAGATATTGCAATGAGTATAGATTTATCCTCTGTAAAAATAAATTGCATGACCCTCATTCTTGACCTTTAATGAGAATGTGGATGTAAACACTGCATCTGATATAATTGGATGAGGAAGAAGCTAATTGAAATATAATGGAGCTGTTTTTGTGTTCATCATAAGTATATCATTTATCATTGTATGCAATTACAATATGTAATTAACATATTGACCGGCACATCAGCCTCTATAGTTACATTGCTGGTCATAGACTTCTCCCAAGGAGTTCTGCATAACTCAGTCTTGCGCCAATCTTATTCAGCCATGGTTTATAGAGCTTTTTAAAGTAATTGGGCAAGGGGCGCAACATATCACGATATAGCAATTTATTTTTAAGTTCAGTAAGTAAAATACTTTTAGTTTCTACATTTTGTACTAAATTTTAAAAGGTAACGTTAAGGATATAACTTTGGCCGAAACCGTAACCAAGAAATTTTGGCCATAACTGACCGAAATTGAAACTTCAATTCATAATTAATAATTGTAGTAGGATACCATTTCTTTACAACCGGGACTTTTCAGCAAAGTCAACTTAATAAAGTTGCCTATATGAAATAAAACAAAAATAAAAATGGAATTGAATATGAAAATATTATTTTCTGTGCTATTGTAATTTGTTTTTTCAGTAGTTAAATGTATTAATCAATTTTTTTTGCTTAAACGTGTAAAAAGTATATCTCTATTGTGATTAAATTTTACAAAATCAATTACGTGCAAGATGTGTACGTACACGCTTCAATTAAAAGATTACATAGGTGCTTGTGAATTGCTATAAGTGAGTTACCCCTTCATTGCACCTTCAGCTAGCCTACGTCAATACGTTATAAACAAATATGTTCCGATTTATTTCCTTATTTCACGGCAAAATATTGTTTGAGCAATCCTTATATACTATGAAAGTCACTGGTAGGCAATACGTTAGTGCTCCTAAAGGTCATGTATTGCTCAATTTGTTTACTGAGCATTGTATACTCAAGCTGAAACAATAATTTCATTGCCCTGCCGTTGCATCTACCTTCGTGCCCAACACTATTTACAAATACGTGTGAAAAGTGTAAATGTGTGTAAGCGTAAAAATCTAAAATCTAAAAATCTAAAAATAAAATTACACGGTAATTAGCTATCTTATTTAATCATGGGGGAAAATAATAAGAACAAATATTTATGTAATCAACAATTTTAAATAAATATTTTACGATAAAGATATCGCATATATATATGTATATATTACAAAAAGCTATAAATCTAAAATGACACATATCTATGACATAACATGTACACCGAAAACAATACTTTCAAGCGGTAATTTTCTCGCCAAAGGCCATTGACATAATCCATATTTTTCCTTTATTTAAGTGAACCATGTTATAGTTGCTTGTTTCTTGGAGTTAAAGTTATCAAACAAGACGGAAGCATTTAGGAGTGGAACGTTATGCATTAGGATTTAATATCACAGCGCTGAATGTAACTAAATTGGTCTTTTCGTTTCTAATAAACATATAGAATGGTGAGTTTAGATAGAATAACTGTGCAGTTCGCGCCATGAAAAGACCTGTTGCGGCTGAAGCTTCGGTGCCATATTCTGAAAAATTAAACATACAATGTACATATTTTCTGCTATTGGAAATTACATTTTATTATTTAATTCAAATGTGACAAAATATCCTTGGAACCTTTAAGTTTTAATGAGCTAGAAGTAATTACCGTCTATTTTCATTTTGACGCTATGCAAGGCTGTGTCTACATATAAGCCCGGATTAGAAAGGCTGTTAATAACATTCCTAAGTTGACTTTCATTGTTATTGTCACCGTCATTAAATCTTTGAATAAGATCATCTTCTGTTTTACTGGATGTGGAATTAATATCGATCATTAAGGCAAAATTCGCTTCTTCCGGTGAAAATATTGATTTTATTCCCAAACCTTTTAAAAAAATTTCCAACCTAACATCATTTTGTAGTTCCATTTTAGGAAATCTAATTACGCATTCTTCTTTTTTCATTTGATCTATTAAATTACTAATTTTTATATAGTCTATGGAGTTCATTAGGTCAATGATGTTCATATTTTTTGGAAATTGCGGTTTGACAACATACATCGTTGTGACGCTATCGTTGTATGGTAACGCTAATACATCAAAACCTGCAAAGTAAACAAAATATATGTAAAATGAAGTTATGTTTGGAATTTCCTTAATTGTCAATTTAAATATTAAGACACCCACACCGACATGGGTATGTGCGCATGCACTTTTTTTGCCCATCGTGCCTACTCCATTATCTCTTCATTGTTTCTCTGTGTAAAATATTTTTACCTGTTTCAATGTATAATATAATTTTATTGATTATTATACTTATACTTCGGCTTCGTGCGCCCCTCAGGCTATAGTAGACCAGGAGAAAAAAGCCGGAGAAAAAAACTCC
>DWEC01001865.1:0-12560 GCA_018245735.1 Microceris miodesmiata | reverse complement strand
GGCCCGTCCATTTTCATGGACCCACCTTTCAACGACACCCAAGAACACATTGAGTGTCAGTTCCTCCTTACATTTTTCTTTAAAGATAATAATAATTCTATGCGCTAAGTTATGAATTAAAATATTTTTTGTTACATTGACTATTTTTTAATACATATATCATTCTTCGCAACTAATTTAAGTAATTTAAACAAACTAGATACATTAAACTAATTTATATCAATGTTAAGTTAATTTATTTGGATTTTGAGCGCAAACTAATATATTACAAAGAGCAGCTATTTCTCTACCTTTAGTACCGGTGATTTTTTCTCCTACTTATATAGCAATATTTACGTGGGGCGCTCAGTTTACGGGCGTCAGTATTCAGTGTGTTCAGTCCAGAGGGCCATATGTTTATGTTATAATTACAAACGTGCGCGTGTGCTCTGTGTAGGTGCGCCGGCGCATGATGAGCGCCAGCAGCCGCCCACTTGCAGCTTTTAACACGTTTTTGTATACACCACCGTACTGGTTAAAATTAATATCGCTCAAACATAATAAGAATTTTCTAATTATTAATAATTATTAACTCATAACGGTCATACCAATAATAATAATCATTATAGAATTGTTTCAAATTCATAATATCACAACTAACAATACTTTAATATAGTACTATAAGTAAATTAATAATAATAATAATATTCATTTTTAAACGATTGGATTTAAGTTGTATATTTAGACATTCATCAAAATAGAAGTTCATCAATTTGTCCGTTGCGAGCAAACTCGCTGAAATACGATTGTGCTAATGTTTTATCAGCAGAACAACTTGTTCTAACATTTACTCATTATAATGTTATATGGTGCGAAATAGATACGTACTTTAATCGACAGTGGAATGAATCATTGTTTTTGAGTCACACAAATTAAACAAATCTACATTCGGCCCTGTTATGGTGCTCTCACACTGCTGCTATTAAATTGAATATTAACCAACACGAAAAAAATTACTAACTGAATATCAACTAACGACAATGCACGATTTGTGACAAAATGTTTTTTAGCTTACAAATCTATGTATATAAAATGATAGATAGGGGTTTGTTGAAAATGTTAGATTTCGATCAATTTTCCTATTTAATTTAAATATTCGGCCCTTATCTTGTAAAACCAGTTACGAGTAAGTTAATTAAGTTTTAAGTTATTAAAATTTTAGGATACTACTACCTTTTTATCGATTTTTTAATATTATATATACCTTCATTATTATTTGATTTCTTCTCTTTACATAAAATATATTGTTAATATCATAAACAGCGCAGACGAACTCGCCCGTATTAGGTAGAGTTTAATAAATTTAAAAATATTTCATAACGACAGTGTGGCAACACCATAGGATGCACGAATCATCAGCATCATCAATGAGTGTGGTGGAATGTGTTCGTAATGATAACAGACGAGGCATAGGCTTTATTCCGGTGTCGTATTCAACTCCGTAGGAACTCATAAAGCTGTGAATACGATGTTTAGTGTTGCCCGCCGCGTCTATTGTGTTGAAGTTAGCGTTCGGCAATACCCAGGCGAATAAATCTTATGGAATTGCGGGTTATGAATTTATAATGAAGCTCTCTGATATACTTTAACTCGCGACCTCGGGTTATTTCGGCCACGCGGCCCGTCGCGGAACGTTGCCGTACACACACATTGTTTTATGTGATCCAGTTGACACACACATATCATTGTCTGCTTTATTAGCTACTGCACGTATATAATTGCATAATTATGGAGTTAACATTAAATTTGTAAATGCGCATGCAACTGATGCAAGGTTTTCTTAAAAGTAAAAAATATTCTGTAATTTTTTCCGTATGTGTTTTTTGTCGTATATATGTTGATATTTTGTAATCGGTATAAGTTATAATTTGCATGGTTATATACTTTATCTATTGCATAGGAACGGTTAGGTTTATTATGAAATGAAGAAAGTAATTGCATTCGATCGGTATATACAAATTGTTTAATTTAACCATGGGTACTAGGTATTAACAACGTTTAATTATATTCATTCTTAGTTTTTGTCTACCCTCACACGAAATACGTGTGACCATATATTATATGGATTTATTAACATTTTAACACCCAAACAACTCATAAATTAAATTATTGTGATGGCGTATTTGAAGGCCGCAGAGATTTGTTAATGTCGCGTCTCGAAGTTTTTGTTAAACTATTTAAAGGGAACAGTCGCCCAATACAATATAATTAGTACCTATAGCATTGACGATTAAAGCAAAGCACGTAAAGAAAGTATTCTGTTTGTTCGTTTTTTTCCGACTGTGCACATTTATCGTCGTGGATTAGACATTTTGTCCAAAAACTTTCTCATCAAGTTTACAGCTCAATATTTCTTATTAGTACTCACACAATTCGTTGTTGAAAATTGTATCAAGAATATGTAGGCTCTTTGGATCGAGGGACTTTAAACGGACAATAGCTTGGAATTCTTAGATTTATGAACTTTATGCACTTTTTATATAATAAAAACATCGATTTAAAAAAAATGATTAGTGATACCGCATCAAAATCCTTTATGTAAATTGTCCAGATCAGAAATTCACGAGAAAGACTTGCAATACTTTGTGTAATACATTTATTGAAATCGTGATAAATTAATGTATTCCATGATGAAAACTAACTCATACCCTGAAGTCATTGAAAAGTAATGTATTCTATGATGAATGAAGCTTGCCATCATAGGTTTACCGTTCATGGTATGGCATGCTCATGTTCTACTTCAGTTATTAATTATCAACTCGGAATGTTTATTTCAAAAGTGTTTTGCACAGTTAATGATAAGATGCACGTACTATTTTGTTATTTATGATTATCGGAAAATTATCAGTAACATTCACTTTTTTATCGTAAAACGCCAACGTGCAACGACGCCGCTGATAAATAAATTATTTATTCTACCGATGAGGTGTATTCGGCCGATCGGCGAAAAGCGAATTAGATTTTTAATCTGTTTAGTTTCGCTCAGTTATAACGATTAGCTAACTAACTGTAATTGCAAAAAGTTTTACTCGATTGCTGTTGCCATTTATTTTTGTAGAAATAGAAATGTTATATCGACACTAAATGTTATATGTATCTATAGATAACACTGACTTTGAATAGTTATTAAATTCCAACATAACAAGTAGTGCATTATTCAGTAGTGTTTGGTTAGTTAATTTTTGTTACGTTATTAGATTTATATGCAAATTGTCTCTCTTTTATTGAGAACTGATGTGTTCTTGTACGGAACACAGATTTACATATAAGAATAATTCATTAAAACTTTTGACGTACTCCTATACTATATATAAATTATATATACTATAATTTGTTTAATGAATGATTTCTTTGCCCTCAATTTTTCTGGTATCAAGTCACGTTTAAAATCTAATGAACAACTGTAACGGTCCGTGAACTATCTTATCTACCTTTAAGACAGCACATTATTGCATTAAATTCATTGTCCACAGTTGCTGTCAACGTTTCAGCGACAATATTTCATTACAAAAAAGATATTCTACACATTCGGCATATATCACGTATGTCAACGCATTGCAATAAAACGTCGGGTGATATGACGATGGGATATCGTGTTTTTGTCATGCACTAATATTCCACACAATATACAGTAACAAAGTGATAATACAGTAGATGTAAAGTGTATATGTATGTTCCTTGGTTGTTATAAAAGACAAACCATTCTGGCACTGGTATATATCTCATGTAGCTAGCTAGCTACCTACTAGAACAAAGCCCCTATGTAACATTAATTGTAAAAGATGTAAGAAATATTTGTTTATTTAAGACAACAAAATACAAAGCGTTCAATAGTTGGCTTTATACTAAGATATGTATGTTGTGTTATGAAGGTTACGATATCCTCCCATAGCATTATAACGTACCTAAAAAATGTAGTATAAAAATTAAACACACCATAATCGTATAACAAATGTGTAGACACCATGATATTAAATTAAAGAATAAAAAAATAAATAAGTTGTTTGTGTGCATGTATGTGTTTGCGTATATGTGTTTGTGTCTATGTCTATGTGCGTGTTCGCGCGTACGTGTGTGCACAGATTTCGGAATATGATTTATTTTTTGTTACTCGAGAGTAAATGTAGGTGCGCAATATTGTTTGCAGGCTGACTTGATGCGGTTGCACGATGGACGCGGCGGACAAGCGGATGTTGGATCGCGAGGCGCTCCGCAACATGATCCAGCAGTGGAACGCCAACCGCCTCGACCTGTTCGAACTCAGCGAGCCAAATGAGGTATTTCATTATCCGTAACGTACTCGTCACTGCTATCTGTTTGTGACACTGTCATACTCGTATCTCTTCAAAGTATACATTGGAATGGAACGTACTATTAAAATGTTTGCTCAAAAGATTTTATATACGTTAAGACAATAGCTTTTAAACACGTTAATACTCAAGAGAAGAGGGAGAAAATAACATGCAATTTTCGCTTTTGCTAGTAATTAGTTTTTTATTAACAGTTGATTATAATTTAAATAATGTTTCACGATCGAAGCCTACTATATATATATATATATATATATATCTTTATACTGATTATTAAAACAAGACAAATAATTAAAATTTCTGCCCTCTTTTCTCCTATGTACATATTTGTTATTGGTTTTTGTGTTTCGAAAATCGTTTTGGCTTCTTGATTTATTGTATTCGCATTATTATTTTAATCTATATTGTTCGTATTTTAAGTATGTAAGCGATGTTCGTATTTTAAGTATGTAAGTATGTAAGCGATGTAGAAAAAATTCAAAAACGTAATGTATCAAAACACGATGATAATGGTGTTGTGCAGACATTACGATGTCACGTGTCCGTATCGTTCGATTTTCGTTTCCACCTCGCATAGAATCAATTGTTTTGAAGCTATATACGTATGTCTAGTGTGTTCCGTTGCAGAATTAAAGAATGAGCTCATCAATTCGCTGCTCGACATCTCAGTGTTGACCTTCCCATTGTTTATTCCACCGCGTACATTTGTTATGAAAAGCTTCACTTGTCGCATCTGCTTCTCTGTTGCATACGGTGCAAGATTTTCGGCTTAGGCTTTTCTGCAATAACCCTCATGGACCACACTTATTGTGTTACACAGTTTTGTTTGTTGTGGTCTTTTGCATTTCTTTATATGCGTCATCGTTATCGTGAAGGCTTTTATCGATCCATATTGGGAAAGTGGTCTCCACTAAAAATGCAAAAGGTTTAAAGTAATTTTCTACAGATAACCGTTTGTTAGATTTTGTAATCTATAGGCAATAGAAAACTTGCAGGCGTACGTGTATATCTTTATGTGTAATGTATTTCCGATAGGCAATAAGAAATTCGAACCGAGACCCCATGAATGGGCGACTGGGATTTATACCACAAAACCATTACCGGAATGTTTATTTGCGTGACTGAGATTTAATGAGCTACGATCAAACTTCGTAAAATGAGACGCTATGAGCAAAGAGAAATTTTGTTGGCGTGTATTTTTAGACTGTATGTAAGCACGCGACGCAATGCTTCCTTGTGGACGTTTTCATAGATAAAACTTTGTCAACAAACTTGTACTTGTACATGAATGAGATCTAGATAATGATCGCTTTCTGTTCGCTACACGAACGCCTGCTTTGTTATGCATTGTTGACTATATAAGTCACGGCTAGACATGTACTATGTAGCATAATTCTCCTTATACATATGATTTTCGTGATTCAACATTTGCGCGATAATTGATCAAAATATTTGCCATGCTCTGTAATTTGTTTTATGTATTCATGTTTATTATAAACTTTGGATCTTTTTACGGACAAAGAAATGACATACATGTATTTTGAGAAGTTTTTAATGAATGACATAAACGCATACAGAACACACATAAAGATCACACGGTGTCTTGAATAATATTAACACAAGTTCTACGAAAGGTGTCGAAAGGGAGACCATTTGATCGAAAAAGATATATACAGAATTGTACTAGACATAGTATTAAACAACCAATGGGGACGAATATAAGAATGTAAACGGAGGATTTTGAAGAGGAGAAAAGATAGCATCTATGTAATATTAACGATTGTTATACGAAACCCCTTAAAAATCTGCGATAACAATGTGTAAGACGAATTATCTATTGTGCTCTATAGAACCATTTTATCCATTTTCAGAACTTGGAGTTTCACGGTGTGATGCGCTTCTACTTTCAAGATTCGGGTCAGAAGATAGCTACGAAGTGCATCCGCGTCGCCTCCGACGCCACCGTGAGCGATGTTATAGGCGAGTGGAATCAGTAAATTTCTTAACAATTACGCCTCATACTATTTATGTTTGCAAACCTCTATGGGAACTTTCATATAGTACTTTTTCTGTAGTTTGCTAAGTTGTTAGTACATATATCTGATCTGGTATGTTCTTACGTCTGGCTTTGTTTGAGTGGACATGTAAATATCATTGTCCTCAACTTTTTTATCATTCAGATGTTAGACAAGGATCTTCATTTAGAATGACAAGCATTAAATATCACAGTTTTCCAGGATGATCAACTTCGATATGTATACTTCACACACCTTAAAATTTAGGAGAATTTTAAGGTTTCTCCACCAAAGTTATCCCTGGTACAACAACCGATGTTAAATCTTAAATACACCCAGGCTACGATTTAAACCCAGAAGTTCTGGTATGGGAGGCCAAATTCTCAGCTAGTTACATATACGTAAATGTAGAAAATAGATATATAAATTATAATTGATTTTTTGTGTTTTTATTGCCATATAACGACATGACTTATCAAAGTTGTCCACTAATTGCACAATCCTAACAAGGTAATGAGCGTGGAGCACTATTTGTTAATGTGTTTTTAAATTAATTCAAACATCGTGTTATTGTTTATAACGTCACGCGCAACGCCCTAGGGATATAGTTGATGCACACCTACACCGGGGACCACACTGACTGCTAACGCGAAGGTTATTTTTATACGTGACAGAACTGCTCTACAACTCGTGATTGTTCTGGATCGTAAATGTCCTTACACTTTCGTACTGCTACTATTGTTCTAAACTTTTGTTCTTTTGTTCCAATTTATATACCTATCGAGTACAACATCGAAATAAATATCAGATAATGTACTCGATAAAGGTGTAACTGTCAGAATGAAGTAGAGAAAATGTATCAAGTGCGATTGCATATAAAGTTTGTAAAGTTTGTATGCAATCGATCTGCGTAATGTAATGTGAATTCTAAAATCAATGAATGTACAAAACTATGTATGTACGTGGGTATATTCCATGTGAAATGTTAAGTTTAGACGTATTGCCATCATTCTGGGAAACGAGCAAGCCACGCGAGTACTGTTTTATAGAGCAAAGATATCTCGATACTACCAATAGTTCAATCACCATATTAATCATTGCAGTCTAGTGACGTCTACTGCTGGACATAAGCCAATCCAATACGGTGCAGATTATGACTATTGCATACCTAGATATATAGCGTTTTGAGTTGATAGGTCATACATGCAATACTACAAACATCTGTAGACACTGCTGTATAAAAAGGAACCCCAATAGTCCTCCTGCTTTGCTTTGATGCATAGCGTAGCATTTATTTGGGAGAGTATGTAATATATTCTAACACAACGTCATAAAAATCCTTGCATTTCTAAAGGAGACATGACGAAGTATAAATAAGGGCTGTTATTACAAACGCGTCCTGAGACACTAAACTAGTCTTTATACCCAAGTAAAAAAGAAATGACCGATACACCCACACGCTAATGTCATGGCACCCTGGGAAATGACTATATCCAGTTGGGGAATGGTAGAAGCTGACGTGATTATGATGATAACATGCTTACAGTTAACTGTTCATGACAAGAATGAATCGGTAATTTCTAAACAAGCCTCGACGTCAAACAACGTCGACTTTTTCTAACTATATCTAGCTGTCCATCAGCTGATATCGCCATCAAATACGAGCCTGCTGATATTTAAAAAAGCGAATAGCGAGATAAGTAACATTATGCCTGCAATCCGCGAAGGGGTAGGCAGAGTAGGGTATTTATTGCATCTCCATGTTTCACCAGTTACGTATACGTCCCATAGTAAAATAGGTGTTGAGTTTATTGCCATACACCGGGCACAAATCAAGACTGCGAGCGACTATTGGAAATTCTAAATTATAAAAATCCAATAACACCCAACCTCCCAATCAGCAGTCGCGCTTGTAACCACTCGACCAACGAGGCAGTCACGAGCAAGCGGTATGTGTGCCTACGTGTTAAAAGTTTTATATCTTTCCACAGAAACGCTAATCGAAAAGTTCCGTCCGGACATGCGCATGCTGTCGCTGGGCTCGTACTCTCTGTGGGAGACGCACGGGCCTGAAGACGAGCGCCGCCTGGAGCCGCACGAGAAACCGCTGCTCGTGCAGCTCAACTGGCACGCTGACGACCGCGAGGGACGCTTCCTGCTTAAGTGCCTTACAAACAATGAGGTAATCTATTTACTTATAATGAAAGTTTGTAAGCAGACAAATAATAATAATATCTTCTTAAGACATCTCCACACACGGTCATCTGTTCCCAAAGGAAGCATTAAGAGAGGTTGTGTTACGGATACCAGACAGCTGATTAACTACATAAATACATATAAATTTATACTTGTATGGATATTTTTTACTCCCAGCCACAAAGCAAACACATTAGACAAATATTTATTCTGGTTGGGAATCAAACTCACAACCCCCAGCGCAAGTAAACTGTCACGTTCACTGACCATTGCACCGACGGGCCAGTCAATAAGTCACATGAAAACGGGTGCCTAATGAGTATGACGTATTGAGATTTCCTTTACTGGGGGCTCTAGGGCGTATTAGCAGTGAACAACCTGTAAGTGTGTCATTACATTGTATATGCTAGTATTTAATACTCACTGTCAAGGTTCAATGATCCCTATCTAAATGGATTAAATAATTAAATATATTGAGGTTAGATGATAGCGCTTTTGCTTGAAATATTATAACATAGGTATGATGACAGGAAAGAATAAAGAAACGTGCTGAAATTTATTATTTTTATTAAACATTTATAAAACTATAGTTTATTTAAAAAAAGAACAAGATTTAAGATTAAGATTTAAAATCGCAATACGCATATATGGTGAAAGTGCGTCCCTTGTCCGGATACAAATAAGAAACAGGCTTAGACTTGCTATAGAGAGATTTATCACGACATTTTGCAAATAGCCATGCCACTGTGGCAATAATGACCAACGGAAATCTTACCCAATATCCGTTAGATTCTTGATTAAATGACATGCAGTGATTATGGAGTGGCGCGCTAAAGGCTTTTGCTGTATAATTTGTTAATTATTGCACAATGATAATATATTCAATCGTAGATATATTTCGCCAGTACTAGAAAATGCATATTTTATTGTGCATAATTTTACTGTGTATTATTTAAACTCTTTCTGTTTATTTTTGCTGTTTTTTTGTTATAAAGCGTAACATCTCGCCTGTAATCCCCGAAGGGGTAGGCAGAGGAATGTAGTACACCCCCACGTTTCACCAGTTACGTTTAAGTCCCACAATGGAATAGGTGGTGAGTCTATTGCCATACACCGGGCACACATCCAGACTCCGAGTCACTACTAGAAATTCTAAATTATAAAAATCTCATTGTACCAGACCCAGGATTTTAACCCAGGGCCTCCCGATCGGCAGTCGCGCTTGCAAAATATTATTATAAAATTGTAAGTATAGCAGGAGTCACTTATTTAAATGCGTTTTGTATAATATATCATATTTATTGTGCAGCCTGCGCACCGGAAATGAGGAAATCCTAGTGTAATTCTAAATATACAGTACATTTTCCGTATATCATTATATTATTGTACATGAAAGCTTCATACTCGTAATATTGTATTTTTATGAAAGTATCTAAATACGTATTCGATTTTATTAATCTGACTTAATTACATATATTGGATTTTATTCTTGTTATTTAATTTTAATTAATCTGACTTAATTACATGTATTGGATTTTATTCTTGTTCTGACGTTTCCATACATTTATTTTCACGTTTCCGTACTTTTCCATTTTTACGTTTCCATATATTTATTTTCTACTTTATTATAAGCGTGATTTATCTCAAAATTTCGAAACTTTAGTATTTCGTTTTTGGGATTGTTTGTTATATGACATTTATTATCTACTCTGTTATGTTTGAATCGTTTTGCGCTTAAGAGGACTGCTACATTACATTGGGCAGAAATACATGCGCTGCATATACATATGTATTTTGCATGCATATATTTTGGGACGTGATTATTTCTGGTATTAAGAATAGAATAACATTCGTTTAATTTAATGTATTCTATTGTTTTAGCAAAGCTTTTTTCCGGTATTTTCTAGGCCAAACTTTCATCAGTTAGGGGTCGTCCAGCTGGTGCGGCCACTGGCAAGCGGAATGCTATAGGGCTATGATTGTGTGAAAGAAGACCAATTTAAGGTGGAAAGGGGAGGAGGGTGAGCTATCAACCGACATCGAAAGCGCATTAGGGCGCCGCGCTGCATTCTCCCGACTGATTTATGCAGCGTGCACCCGCGCGGCCATCGACACCCGCCTTAATGAACGTACAAGTTACGTTATACTGTGAAATAGCTTTTATTATTTCACGCCAATACTAATAGACCTGTGTCTGCAAATTCGTTCACACCAACCACCGAGAAACTATTTCTTTATTCGCATTGCGATAACCAATTAAGTGCTCCGGCCCTCGAGTGACGTTTATGCGTGTCGCGCTCTTAAAACTTGAACGCGAACAAGAAATAATAAATAAGACTCGCCAACTAGTCAATAAACATTCAAAACTATAAACACCAATTATGGAAAAATAGCCCACTTTAGTATAATAAATGTTTACGGTGAAAACATAATAACCATCTGTTAAAGGACTGCACAAAAACATTGCTGTAATCTTTAGTTCATAGCGCTTCGTAAAAAAATGTGACATTATTCTGACATGTATGTGTTCGATTTTCATTCTACATCCTTTTGTAAGGACATTGCAATTTTATTTTAATCATCACGTTTATTGTAAACAAACGAAGGTATGTTTACATTAAGAAATATGGCGGTTTTCACCGGACAAGTTACATTTGGTTAAAATGTTAGACAGGTAAGCAGACATAGTTTCCAGTTCACTTCGATATTATTACAAGGAGAAATTTCCGAGGTAATAATAAGTTGGTTCGTTAACGCAAAGATCTCGACATTTACGTGTATTTTGTCCGCGTGTAACGGATTTTAGCTTTTACGCATATAAAAGTGGCCGGCAGGTTGCAGCCCGCCGCGCGCTCACCGGTTGTCATGTTCGGAATTCATACGACAAAAATTTCATTGCGCTACATCTAGATGCTTTGGAACTACAGCTGTTTTTATAATATATTCTGTAATTTTAACAGCTTACAACAATCACTCGACTAGTCAACTTGCGTTTTAGCATACCTCGTAGGTACTTTTTACTGAGACAACTTTGTGGGCTCCGATTGCTTTTTCAACGACCTTTTTATTAATTTAACGCTTTATCAACTGTGATATGACAAAAAGCTAAATAAAAGGGTATGAATTATTTGCATTTGTTACTATTAATTTTATGTTGGTTCGAGTTTGGTTTCGATAAAGAAGAATAAAACGTGACCGATAAAGGACGTTAGGTGAAATTGGCAATTCACTCTCGGCCACTTTAAAGTTATTAGCGTTTCCCTTTTTATCAATGAATTTATGGTGGCCAAGAGACGTACGTTCGAAGAAAACTTTAAATGTTAAATCAACGTTTATTTTAACCGACTGCGTTGCCTAAATGCGTTTTGGGACTCGGATTGATAACGAGTTTGGGTGGCGCGTCCTCTAAAAGCATTGTCGATGAAAAAAGTCACTTAGGCATTTTATTTTTTTAAAGTAGGTTAAGTTACTTTACTGAAGAATGTCTTGTAATTTCCGTTTCGTTTTATTATTAGAACCGTGACGGTTATTGCCCACTACCTTAAAATCTATGGTCGGCCAGGTGCAGGTCCGGTGCTAGACGAGTTCGGTTTGGGTGTCCAACAGTGATCTTTTAGAAAACATTTCACTGACACAATAAATATTGTTTTGAATAGTGATAATAAACACGTGAATGTTACTATCTATACTGTTAATAATTGACATTGCCTTAATTCCTATAATTATTCCAAGAATATTTATCGGTTGTCGATATCATTTCCGTATCCGTATGAGAAATTGAAAGCGTGAAATTAAAAGCATACATGTTATGTTTATTTTCGTCCATGTTGAATAATTTTGAATTTAGAACAGTTGCGTAAATTTGGCTTTCTTTTGATTGGGTTTAAAAATATCTCATATGTAAATTAGGATTGTGCTGAAGCTTGGGAGTTTTTTTCTCCGGCTTTTTTCTCCCGGTCTACTATAGCCTGAGGGGCGCACAAAGCCGAAGTATAAGTAT
>DWEC01001864.1:0-12561 GCA_018245735.1 Microceris miodesmiata | reverse complement strand
GTGTCATATGTATGAGACATTTAAAACCTACCTAATGTTGCAATTACAAAATTGGGTAAGGTATATTTTTGTTTTATCTTTTCATAAAATATCGTGGTAATGCTAACAACGAATATTTATTCGATGCAAGCTATTCACAAAAATCTTGTAATAACAAGTTAATACGAAATAATATGAAATGGTAAACAATTCTTAGACATAGATATAATATCGCATAATCTGCCACTTGTAGTATAAATTTACTTATAGAAAAAAATACGTTTTAATAGTTGTATATCAAATAAAATATGTGTCCGAGAAAAGCATTGCCAACAGTGTAGTTAAAATAGAGAGTGACCTCGCGTGGCGGTAATAGAACTAGATTACGTCATCAAAAAACCACAGACGAAATTGACGTAATTTTCAAACCTAAAATACTCTGTATACGAGTACATCATTATAATACTTAAACAAATAGTTCAATTTGTTCAAGCGACGCAATTATTTTAGATCCGTTCAAAAACAATGTTTAATTTTCATTAATAAAGTTTCGTGAAGAAGAACAACGGGTAGAAACGCACAAAATATTTTAAACTCATAATATAACGTTCTGTGGATTTGATTGAATCCGCAAATAGCTTCCCATGGTTACGCAGATAGTGTTGGGAACATTGAAACGCAGTAATAACATGATTATCGATGAAACCTATTTGAATATGTATTAAGCTATTCCAATAATCGTACGCGCTACATATTGTTATTAAAATGAAATGAATTTGTTATCAAATGATAAAACATTAATATGATGTAACAATGTAGGTTATGCGCTGTATGAACAATTTGTAACAAAAACTTGTTCGGATCGCCCGGTACTGTACCAGCGCTGCACCCATTTCTACCGCGAAGCAATTAATATTTAAATAGTTTCTATTTGGAACTAAAAGTTGTGGTTGCAAATTGCATACGAACCAACCGCCTCTATGGCCAATTTTGAATAATAGCAACAAAAACTAATGCACTAAAGTGATCATTTTATTCTTCTCATAGTGTTACAAAACGCATAAATTGGACTATAATAGAATTGATAATGGCTTCGAAGAGCACTCTATAATATCTTCTATGATGTGTAAACACTTCAAGCCAAACTTTGCAAATGTGGCTGACGGTTGTGATAATCTTTCTATTTTAAAGGGAGAACCATGTCCAACAATGAAACACGATAAGTGTCACTTTAAACTGAAGGACATAGTCATTATACAAATATTGTGAATTATACTTATAAATCGCTTTTAAAAATTATTATACAATGTACAATATATCAACATCTTCATTAACTTTTTAAGGTTCTAGTGCTGAATACGAGTCTCTTCTCAGAATGAGATTGGAAGCCATAACGTAACACCTTTCTTGCCACAATTATCCAGAATTAAAACAACAACTAAAGGTAATAAACAAATATAATATATGCAAAAATTATTATTGAAAATCAACTTCGATTAACATTTAATATCGTGCCCATCACTAAAAAGGAAATGACATAGTGCGTGATATGCGGAAACGTATTTAATGAAACGCGAGGGTGAGCACAGTGGGTCCGTACTGGCGCGAACACACACATAATATTGATGCGTTGAACACACATGTAACATTGATGTGCTGCACACACACATTGTATACGCATTGTGTTGGTAGCGAAGCTGTTTGAACGGAACACGCTTCGCACTTGTTTACGAAGATACTGACTACTGACATACAAACACTGAATAATTTTAGTCATTATAATTTCTAGTGCTGTCAAAATTTTGTGTTATTCCTCTGGAACGCTACAATCTAGTAATCCAGAGTCGTAGAATTTTAGTCTTGATAGAAAATCAATGTTGGCAAAGTAATTGGAGGTAAAAAAAATAACAATAATCGACCCATTTATCATTCTACTGTTGGAATATGGGTCTTCTCTCAAAATAAGAGGGTTAAGGCAATAGTCTGCTACGCTGTCCAAGTGCGGGTTGGCAGACTTCGCACATCTTACCTTTTTTTTATATTAATTCTAATGTGAGCAGGTTTCCTCACGATGTTTTCCTTCACCGTTAGCAACTGATATTTAAACTTACAACGCACTTTTTGTAAACACGTGCGCGCCATGGATTTGAACCCAGCACCCCCAGAATGAGAGGCTGAATTCTTAATTAACCACTAGGCTATTTCTGATTTTTTTGCAGGTGGATCACTGGACTTTTTAATTTTTTTTGGTTTGGCACGCGTTGACGCGATAGTTGCGGTTTGGCTATATAAATTATGGTAAGTACTAGACGAAGCAATCAATCTACATTCTATATTACCTGTACCTCTTTCTTTTAATATATTAAAGTTAATCCTAAATAAAAAATGAAATATTTTATTCGTTGTCTATTGTTTATTGCATTGTTAAACAATACCAAATATATTTAATTAAAGCATTTCTGTGTCCTTATATTTGATATGAGTCTTAAAAATATATATTTCTAATACCTAGTGTAATACATATTGAAAAGTCAGATAAGCAAGAATGTTGTCACTTTGAATATTTTCATTAGATATCTTAAGAATTACCTGGTCTTCTTTTTATATTTTCATTACCTTACTTTCGTTGCCACTCTCGGACCAATTTGATTTGCCACTGACTAAGATCTTGAAAGAAAAAGTAGTCGCAGAAATATTTCCTACTTTTATAATAGGTCTCAATTGAAAGTCGCTGACTGGAGTTCCAATTTCTAGGTTGAAAGCAATAAATTTATACAAAGGAAGTCATGCTGGGTCATCGATTCGGTGCCATATGTCGAAATCGGTTTCCGAACGCGTGAATTATTTAATATATTATTACATTCATTCGGACAATAGTTGACACAGCTTATTAACGAATAAAGTTACATGTCGTTAAATAGCTTGAGGCCAAACCGATAATTTAGGGTTTGGCCCCGGGAGGCAATCTCGACCGATTTACATGCTGTGATTCTGTTATTCCCCTCGCGGTTCCATTTGGTAATTTTAGACTTATAATTAGCTTCTGCGGGTAAACTGTTATAGTTAAAGTTGTGTATTTGTAACTAGATGTTATTAATACAAATTTATGGCGCTCGAAACCGGTTCACAGAGTTTAAACTGAATAGCGACGGTTTCGCCGTATTGTCACTAAACATACATTTTTAAAAGATTTGCACACGGTACAAGTATAAAAAAGATGATGTTTATTCCAATAACCAGAAGCATAGAAACCTAACCAATAAATATGACAAGACAGATGTTCCAATTTGTAACTGCTATTTATTTTTTTATTAATGACTATAATTAATGTCGTTCTACAAGGTAGCATTCTGTCACCTTTTAAATATGGAAGGGATTTACAACTAAAAAACATAGCTCCCAGACTTAAGCTTAACACGTTATTAAAGCAGAGAATTTTATTAATAAAATTATTTCATTAATCCCCTTTCTAATCTACGACCAGGAAGGATCGGAGTTCGTGAGAAACATAAACAAATAAAACGAGTATCAACCCCATCAATGTTATATAATGAACAGTTTTAGCCGTTAATAAAAAATAATACGAAAAAAAGCACCATTAACGGTGGACTGCAACAAAATATTATAGTGTAATAAATAATGGTACACCCCGAATTTTAGCGATCGTTGCACACAACGCACGCTCAACTTAGTACGTGCAACCCTACATTTAAATCTGACATTCAATTCATTGTAGGACATAAATGTTCGCACTGGCAACGCGACGCATATAATTCATTATGACCCCGCATGTGTCTGTTCCGATAAAAAGTACAAAGAGACATTCGAGATTATTACATCTTGCCACGTTTAATTGTACACAATGGGTAAACAACAAAAGCCGAATCCAACATTTGTAACAGTTGCACTCGAATTCATTACCGCGTAGGGACAACGATAGAAATAATGTGTGCATTTGTTGCGGCCGCGATTTTCAATGCGTCTTGCTCGGTGAAATTTGAATGATAAAGCTCGATACGTTCGGCCCGTCGCTCGGTGCACGTGAATAGATGAAGATATATTAATTTAGTTCTGGGGGTTAAATTGTTATTAAAACTATGATTAATGATACCCGTTAATGGGGCGGAGATTAAGGAGCGGGATCCACACGCAACGTTTAAAATCTACGATGCCGATGGTTGGCCCGTGACATAGAATGTAAATTTATCATCATCATACCCACGTTAGCTTCGATGAGTTCCGTAACTCGGTTACTGTACCACCTTCTACAGTAATTTGTTAAGTAGACGTATTTCTATGCCACAAAAAGGTAATTAAAGGCATCATTGAAGATGAATGTCGGACTTTCATTCGTATCGTTAATGAATTGATGTCTTAAAAATCAAATCAAGTCAGTGAGTGATCCTCGTGAGGTTTTGTACGATGCTTTCTAAAATAAAATGACATACTTCTTATATTTACTTTTACAACTTTATTATGATATCGAAATTTAAAAAAAATATTTATCTTGCTAGTTATAATCCGTTGCTAATCCTAAAAACGTGTTGTCGAGACGACTTTTACTGTTGCGATAATATAATATTATGAATCTGATTTTATTTTTACATAAAGCTATTCGGCGTTAGTCTTTACGAATTCACAGAGTGCTTAACCTTATTTTTCAGGAATACTTTTGTTTAGCTGATCTTAACATCTCAAGATTTCAACTCGAAGTCAGTTACAGATCACAGATAAAGCCAGTGTGCTCAGAGTCAAGTAGAGTCCGTATTTGTTAATAAATTATCATTAGTACTACACCTACATATTATTTCAGTATTAGCGTCTATTTCAATAAGTAACATATGGTATTCAAAGTATGATTCATTGTTAGAATATCCAAGACGTGTGTTTTATTGCCTCATTATTAGCGTGCAGAAATTAATTTCGCGTGCAAGTTTAACCGCCTGTCTGTACAAACAGAATTATCCGCTTTCATTGCCCGGGGAGTCTTTCCCTTCGATTTTGATACAAACAAACTTATATCGGCAAAGGTAAACACGGTCGTAAATTTTACTACAGTATCCGCGCCACCGGAAACTCAACATCGTATCAAAATTTCGCTACTTCCACGGAATTGCCTGTTTCTGGTAAGTATACAAATACTCTGAAACCAATATGTTATGTGTAACATACATGGCTTCATTTAGCTTAATATGATTAAGTTTTTGGTAATTTAAAATTGTCATTTGTCAATAATTCTTTATGAAATATTATAAACGGTTTTGTATATTGAATATCGAATTCATCATTCTTTTAATATTCATATTAACTCTTCAAATCTAATGAAAACTACAAAAGTGCACCGCGTTAATTTTGATGCTGGTTACTAATAACAAGATTTTTTCGTCCCTAAAGGCTGTAAGATTTCTTGCAATTTGCTAAGCAAATATTTCTAAGCAAATAACACCTATATTTTCGTCATTGCAAATCCGATTGATTCTGTAAATCACAGTGGTACGAGCAAAGAGTGACGAATGAAATTTTGATAATAAAATTAGCATAATCCATCGAAGTGATTGCTGCACCCTACCACGCGGCGTGGCCCGGAACGATACGTATCGAACTTTATTGGCAACGCTCCACACAACTTTACATTTATACTTCATGTGTTGATAGTGCACACGGAAATGATATTAAGCATTATATCAAACTAAAGACAGCGGATATCGACATTTTTTTCTGTATCATCATCATCATCATCAGGCCATTCCCGTCCATTGCTGGACATAAGCCTTCCTCTTAGACATATCCTGTATAATCCATGTATATATTACTCGTATAACTTTGGAATCGATTATTAAAAAGTACACTTATTTACTATTCATTTATTTTTGACTGCCTCGTTGGTCGAGTGGTTGCAAGCGCAACTGGAGGTCCTGGGTTCAAATCCCGGGTCGAGTACTATTAGATTTTTCTAATTGTAGAATTCATAGTAGTGACTCGGAGCTTAGATTAGTGCCCGGTGTACGACAATAGGCTCAACACCTATTCCATGGGACTTAAACGTAACTGGTGAAACGTGGGAGTGTAGTACACTCTTCTGCCTACCCCTTCTGGGATAACAGGCGTAATGTTACGTTACATATATTACTTCCAATGACAGAACGTTTTTTCATTGATATTGCAACCAGAATAAACATCTACAGATATAGCGGAACGAGCTAAACGAATTTTAAATCATATGAAATTAAAATAAGTAAAATTAAAATGCGGTAAAGAGTCTCTATAGATAAAGATATTTGGCACTTAGTGCTTTCTTCCATCCACATAAAGGACTTGACGTGATGTTATAATAATATACCAAAGCAAAGCTATTTGCAAAGGCCCCTTTGCATATCAAATCAACGCAAACAAGTCTAAAACACGTTTCACAAGAGGTATGTACTGGAAATGCTTCCAATACAACCCTATTAGTATGTTTGAATGTTGCATATGAAATTGGAATCATGCAAACGACATATCATATCCACAATTAATTATTGTAATAATCACTCTGTGGTAATCGCGTGAGTTGATTTGAAATTTGTTGTCAATGTTTTTAATTCTAATTTTTTTTTCTTTAGGTAATCAGTATTTAAACACTTAGATAAAAATGATATTTCCTGAACTGCTTTGTATATTTCATTCATCGTTTTTAGACAAAACGGGATTTGCTTGTGACCGATCGAAGCTTCTGGTGAAAATTTCATATAGGTTCAAAACTAGCCAGGGCGTTGATTTTAACGTGCGTTAACACTTATGGTGAAATATCTTATATAAAAAAATAATAAGCCGTACTTAATATTATCACCCCTTGAATCGATCAGTGTAAGCAAACTTAATAATAATAATAGGGTAAATATCCGAATAGACCAGACAATCGTATACTTTCATAGGGTAGATTTACAACGTGTATTTGAAAACACAATCGGCACGTCAATATCGCCGTCGGCAAGTCGCCGCTATTGTGTTACTGTGATATCAGTAAGCTGACATTTGCATCACAAGCGTGCTTAAGTTGTTAAGTATAATGTCCTAACAGCAATTATAAATAAATTATATTTATTATAACGATCTGTGCATTAGGGTTTCGTGTTAATTCGTCTACTTAACAACGTTATATCACTTAATAGACTATAATATGCTTGCAACTTTGTGACTATGTATTCGTTGTACGAGTATGTATATCGTATATCTATACGAAGGAGTATCTACTTCCTTCAAATTACATTGGAGCAATATACAAGCGTGAATTTTTTTTGATCAGTCATAAAGAAAATTTAGAAAGCAATGCGTCGTTTCAAACGGTTGCAACCAACTGCACTGAAGATAATCCTGCAATAAGATATTACCACATTTTCGCGGTAAACATAGACGATTCTGTCAACATTGTCTAACCCCACAGCGTTGATAAACATAATTCCGGTTCGTAACACTTATTTCACTTAACGGTATTAAATAGATGACTTGAAATTGAAGTTAAAAATTATTTTATGACTGCGACGGCTGATGGAAGCCTTTGCTAAAATTTACTGACTGAACAATTAACCGATTCCGGTTTTTCGATTGATTTAAACCCAAGGATGAGAACCTAAATTAACAGCTTCTCATCCTTGATAACCTAAATTCTAAGGTGAGAATGGTGATGTTTAGTTTTATACGATAAATTACGTCGTTCGCACCAAAAATTGTACCCAGGATTTTCGACATTTCGCAAAATGAGAGCCTAAGTGACAAACAACTAAGCTATCACAGCATCGTATAAAAATAATTATATTAATTAGTAACTGGCTCTATAAACCTACTTGTTTTGCAACGACCCTCATTTGTACTTTATAATTACTCGACCGAGCGGGTTCCGCAGGACATAGAGCATACAGAGGTTCTGTCAACATGGTTGTGTATACTAGAATACACTATCGTGTGCTCACTGCATGGCGTTACACTGAGTTGACAAAATTTAGAACTGAATGTACTTAATTCTAGGAATTATTAATTCTAAGACGAGACCCGAGTCCAACAGCGGAGCGATAAAAGGGTTGATGATGATGATTAGATTTGATAGTTTGTGTGATCTACGTACGTAACGACAGCCTAGGATCGGTTTTTAAATTTCACTACATAGAGAATATGAGAAATGTCATAAACATCACGCATATTTTTTCAAAGGGGCAGCTGAGGCAGTATGGTAGTCTTACGATTCACGAGTTACGCTATATGTCCCATTATGGAATAGGGTTTGATGCTATTGCTATTTAATATGACATTCATACATTAACAAAATCAACAAGATACCGCGTATATGTTTGTTATGTAGACAGCACAAAGTGTATTGTACTGACACATAATGCTGACAATATCGAGAGGCTTATTGGTTCAGTTCCGGCTCATTGGTGCGTGCCGCGCTAATGTGACATGACGAAATTTGCTTGTGCGGTTCCATGACGCGGATGCTGAGGATTGTATAATTAGGACTGTCTAAACCGCAATGAAATGCATTCGTACTCACTTATAATAACTATGGTATATAGTATGTATAACTATAGTAAAATGTAAGCATTAATAATTTACCGAGCGCCAATGGACTTACGCGGTGGGCACTAAGGAGAGTACCGAGTTTTTATCTTTACCAATTTCTTCCCGCGTATCACACCTGATCGCATTTTTTTTTCAACCCATTACAATTCCACTGTTGAAATACGGGTCTCCTCTCATATTAAGAGGGTTAAGGCCATAGTCTGCCACGCTGGCCAAGTGCGGGTTGGCAGTAATGTAAGTGACGATTGTCTTTATGAGAAATAAAGTTCTTTAAACCTAAACCTATAATACAGTACGTAACAATACGACCTTATTTCCTCGAAGGGATAGGTAAAGTTTAGTACTCCCGCCTTTGCCAGTTTATACGTCCCACGCCAACCTATTGACATACACCGGGCACAAATCCAGATTGAAATATACCTATTAATACTTTGCCCCACGTCGAGATCGAGCCCAGGACCTCTTGCTGAACAGTCTTGCAACCACTAAGAAATGAGGCAGTTAAACTTAAAAGTAGCTACATACAAGTATGTATATAAAAGTTATTGGTAGTTACAGTTCCTTGAAAATTGTGCGAACACAAAGAAGATGCCACTTTCCCACGCTATGTTCTCACGAAATGTGCAGATGGCTTATTACGAATCGATTTAAATAAATGAATGGATTGAATAACCACATCTACCTGCAGCACCTGGATCTGTCACGATTTGGCCGGTCTTTCACGTCTGCGGAATTTCTTCATCGAATGTCAGAAAGTGAAGGTACATTTAGACAATATTATTATATATTGGTTTTTATTAAACTGTGATTTTTTTTCTAAAATTTGATATTATTGTTAGCCATGATTTCGGAAATATTGCTTTGAATCCTAACATACCAGATTAAAACAACTAATTAATACGTTTATATGGCATTTTTTTAAATATGTTCAAATATCTTAAAATTTACAAGTAGATGAAATTCGATAGCTACCCACCTAGCTATATGGAGGCGGTTGTATACCGACTTCTTCAATAAAAAATGGTAAACAATTACAGCTTTAATAAATTACTCCAAGAATCACCCATCATGGCTAAATAAGGTCAGATCCTGGCAAAAGTTCCGAATATAGAACAAGCACCCCGGGGCTTTATAATAGAAATATTTGGCACTCGGTGCTCTCTGTCTACCCCATAGGACACGTGGAATAATGCTATAATAATAATTACAGCAGGAAAGTAGCCAAATCGATTAGAGCACAAGAACAAATTTATTTTATAATGAAGGCGGGTGTGGGTTGAGTTAGGCGCACATTGTGGTGTCGGCTGGTTGCGCAGGCCCAGCGCGGCAGGCCGCTATCGTCGGCCGATCGCGTCGTGTTAATTACTTTCATTAAGGGCAATTGTCCTGCTCAATCGCGCTGATCAGTCAGTTTGCCGCCGACCGATATATCCACTCACTGCCGCACCGCGTTCGATCTGTGTCGCAAACGTCACTCAAACAGGTCACAGAGCATTTTAGCGCTAGTATTAATAACATTAGCAATGATAGCCTACTACTTTAGAATTCGGTCTACCCCTGCAAGTCTTGGGTTCAAATTCTTGTGAAACCTCGCACATACGCGCTTTAAAATCAAATACTCGTATTTTTTAGTGTATGTTGAAGAAAATATTACAAGAAAACTTGCAAACATTAGACTTTTCCACAACATTGACCAAGGCGTATAAAGTCTGCCTACCCGCATTTAGCCGAGCTGGGAGACTATGGCCTTTCACCCTTTTCGGAGTGTTGCGTCACGTCTGCATTATAAAATAAACAGATCATTTTACCATTACTTCATCATTATCGTCATCAGCCTTTCTTAATCTACTGCTGGACAAAGGTCTTCCCCAAAGGGGGTTTGTGCCCGTAATCTCTACGCTGGGTATGCGGGTAGGAGATTGCAGGGCACAGCTTTTCGCACCGCCGACGCTGCTGCCCGTCGACGGCCAGGGCACTTAGCCATGCCTATTTAGGCTGCGCTATACCGCAATCAGCCGATCGCCAGAGCCTCGTCTGTTATAGCAGGGTGCACCGCGTGCAGGTGAGGTTGGCTTGAGCTCCTGAGATGGTGGATGGAGAGATCTTAAAATTATAATTCACAATAGTTTCGCAACCCCGCAGTGTGTCTCCTCGACTGATTCCTGTACGATACGTGTGGAACCATCGTAAAATGTGAATCAGTTGTGCAATCAGCCGGTGTAAGGTTGAAGTCTTCATGTATTATTATGTGATAAATACGATCATTAATTATTTACAATACAATGATCATCACTGCAGAGTGGCATCCGCTCGAGGTATAAAAACAACACATCTCTCGGCACAAACGTGGCAGCGCACCGCAAATGCTAAGGTCACGCAGACCGCATTGCATTGAGGATATTTCGCCTGGGAACCGCGTCCATATATGCTGTGCCACACCTATACCGAAATCTTTATTCTTTTTAATAAACACCAACATCGAGGACTAGAAAAAGTTTTGATTAAAAAGAAAGTTTAAGTCCATCATCCGCTATGTGGTAAATGCTTTAACGTTTAAGTATGTTGCCACATTTATACCGATATGTTGGTATTAGTTTAACGGGTTGTTTGCTGAACCGGAAAATCGTGGGACTACTGAAATTCTTTGCTTATCCTTTCGGGGAAATACATGCGTGAGGTTGTGTAATGTTATATAATCGTTTATTGTATAAAATAAATAGTAATATTGTAAATAAGCCTAGGCCTCTGTAATTGTAGCAAATAAAGACATACATGCATGACACGATAGACGCGGTAATCACTGCGAATACTTGCTATTGTAACGCGGACTGCGCTGATCGGCCTTTGCGTTACAAATTACATAACAAAAATATGTAGATATTAACAGATATTTGGGTGGAGATAAATGGCCTGGCCGCAAACATGCAGTAACGTAGCTTGTGAGAGAAGCAGTGTTCTGCCATACGCCAGCCGCATGTGCAGTGCGCGGAATATGGGCAAAAACCCCCCAGGGCAGGGCTCATTTCAAGCACTGAACTGAGATCGGCTGATGTTGACAAGCGTCATTTTGCGTCAGATATCAATATTGTATTACGAGTAACTGCGTCGCCTTTTACATATACATACACATATAATATGTTGAACTAGTCAAGTGGAAAGCTGTACGAACACCTGACCGTGACGAGCTTCTCTTACATCGAGAAGCAGCGGAGAGAAAAGATGGGCAGCAACGAACGATCAAGTCGTCTTATCACTGCTCAAAGTGTAACTTAAACATTGCTTATTAATTAAGATCGAGGCGCCTAACGCGCGTCACGATGATAAAACTGAACTTGAGTAATTGTAAGAGGAAGACATCGACTCGGATGCGCTACTACAAAATGTTAAGGGTATTAATGTAGAGTAACCCGGTTGTGATATTTCTAAAAATTGTTTTTGTTGCAAATGAGAAACTTGTTGTCGTTCTGAAAGACAGAAGAAAATACTTACACGCAAAAGTATGATTACTATGTTTGCATTATACTTATTCACTAATTATATTCTAGAATAGAGTGATTAATGAAGAAAAGGGACGTCACGTCTGAATAGATAGAGATATTTGGCACTCGGTGCTCTCTGCCTTACCCTTAAGGTACCATAGGGTGCCTTACCCTGAACTAATAATAATAATACCTGCAATATATTTTATATATGTCATCCCAAATGTTACTTTAACATCTGAGTCACTCCTGTGTCGCGTTAACGAAGTGAGGATCAGACCCGAACATTACGTTTATTGATGGATCCGCTGGCAGCGAGTAGGCAGTGGTTATTTATTAGTTATTATTGTTTGAAATGGAGATGTAACGTATTTAACGTCATTGGACAGATAAGTAAATATACTTGCAACACACCAAGTATCTTTAAGTATGATTAACCTTGCACATAAATAAAACATACGAATTATATTATTATTAAAATTAATACATACGTCTGATTATATTGCCGCTACAAAATACATTTATTATGTGCCATCAAAAATGCAAT
>DWEC01001863.1:0-12563 GCA_018245735.1 Microceris miodesmiata | reverse complement strand
TTTAGTAATAAGAAATGTATGAAACGGAACAATACAAAAAGCAAGATTTTTAAGTGGATCATTGTCTATGAACTCTATGAACAAAGCGCAAACGTGTTTCACTTTACAACTCGTTAATCCACGAGTAATCACAGTTAGGATAACGCAGGAATCTGCTAGCAAATAAAGCCTCTAACACGACTCTACATATCTATAAATGCTGAAGTATATTTATACAGTAACAAGTGTACAATTCTCTCTATGAATAAAGATGTTATGCAGGTAATTTCATGAAGTTTTAGTACCTCAGGGTAAGCTTTATAGAAATGGGCAAAAACAAAATAGTTCAGTTATCAATTTCTCTTGTGTTTATCCACCGATTTTTTTTTTGTTTGGTATGTATTGATAAGCTTTAGTGACATCAATAAAAAAGATTAAAATTTTTCATATTAAATTGCAGCCGACTGTTGGCCACATGGTCTACCAGTTATAATCATCAACAGCCTTCAATGTCCACTGCTGTATTAGTCCTCCCAAAATCGACGCTATTCATTCCGGTCCTGGGCCTTCCGAATCGAGCAGCTTCCCGCTGTCTTCTTAAGGTCATCAGACCAGCCAGTAGAGGTCATCAGAGAAGCCAGCAAGAAATGAGGAGGAACTACACTCCTTTTTTAGTTATAGTAACTAGGCTTTATCTAATACGTACATGAAATGAGGAAGTGTCCACTTTAAAACAGGGTCAAGATCACCATACAACATCCAGGATATAAATCAAGGAAAAAGCAGAAACATCTCCGCGTTCAATTTAAATGAAAATAACAGACATTTATCCCCAAAAACACGTACGTAGAGTGAATAAATTTTCCAAAAAAAATTCGAACAAAATGTTTAATCTTAGTGGGTCAACCCCCACTGTGTTTTCAACACACGGTAAATTTAAAATATTTACGAACCAACTGGTTTTAATAACGGACAGAAACCAATTAATACATACATCAGTAGGTACCTGTTAAGCTTCTTCCGTTATCGTATTATTTAAATTACACGGTTGTTATTATAATACTTCATTAAATCAACTTAATTTATCTATAAACGATTTATAATTTTAATCCTTGACAAATATTAGCAAAGTTTATAATATTGCATGTATTCAACTTTGTTTATAAGCTTATATTTTGATACATTCATTAACCTTTTAATTATCATTAACCTTACCTCAATGCTCATCCATTGAATAATATGCACCTTCAAAGCCGTCATGTTTTAGAATTATATAAAATAAACAAAACTATATAAAATTAAATGACACTGTTCTTTTAAAATTGTTGACCTAAACCTGATAAATATCTTAATTTATAGTATCTTTAAAGGATATTTTGTCTCTTAACACGTGTATTTTTTTAACTGAATACAACTATACAGAACCTATTTTATATTGCACCTTATACAGCAAAAGATATAAGCAAAATGTTTTTATAAGGTCCAGATGCCCACGTCTATTCTACAGACTCTAATGGAATCCTCATTCATGTCAAGGTCTACCATCTTCCGCAACACGAGGTGAAGCTACATAATCTTAGGCTAATTAGATACTGCATGCATTATATCATTTATCTCAGTTATTTGTTTTTGTTTATCTCATTTTTCGTCCAAAAAAATTTTAGTCCATTAATATCACGAACGCAACAAGGACTTTAGAAACCCGGAAATCCTTCAGTGTATAATAGATGCTGTAGTTCGTAATTTGCATATTTTTCTTTATAACCTTAGAAAAACCAAAAAATTACTTTCCAATTTACTGTCACGCTAAATAGACGAATTATCATCCGAATTTATCATCCGTAAATAGACATTTCGAATGCCCAAGCCTTACGAATATTTTCATCAGACTACAAACAAGACACGTTACTCGTCATGTTAACCCTGAATGAAGTTGGCACAACTAAGTTGAAACACGAATTATGCTCAATTTTAATCAAAGTATATAATTTTCGGTTTCAATTTTAACCGAAACCGGAAGAGCAAAAGCCGAATTTCCAAATAGGTAACGGATGTGGTTTCAGTACGAATCGGACTTCGATCGGACACCAATTTCTATAAAGAAAAAAAGTGCTACAGTTGTTTTTTTAATAACAATAATGAAAAGAAATTTTAAGCAAAGAGACAACAGAACAGCCACATATATATGAACAAATACATAAAATCAGTTTTATGGGACTTACGAGAACGTAGATATGTAGGAAGGTCATTATGCGCTTGGTTTTATCTAAATCCATGGAAGTACGTTATTATTTGAAAAACGTCGTAACAGATATCCGCGAACTACTTACATACCAACTTATTTAATTAGTGTTTTATCGAAAATCTTATGTCTTTATACAATTATTGCCTATGGACTCATGTCTAATCGTCATACCACAGTGCAAAGTCAATATAAAAATTAATAATAATAATAATTATTTTGTAAAAAAATTGTAAAGGTTTATGTGGTAATCTAAAAGGTGTATGTACAGTGGAAAACCTTTCCCATTGTTCCCCTTTTAGTAGATGTAGAGGATTCTTATACAACAAGGGCACCTATATTTTAGATTAGGTAGCACACTCACAATATATAAGCCTTTACTTCCTTTTACGCACACATAATATTTTATTTCATTATCAAATTTTAATATAACATGGATAACTACTTACTTAAAAAAATTACGATAATTTTTTAAACGTCATGGTAACCTTTAATGCTTTATTCATGGGGACGAGTTGGGCCCCATTTTATTAATTACAGAGATTTCAATTACAATTTGTAATGTTCAAAATAGACTCATCTACATTCGCGACGTGTGAGCATGTATGGAAAAATTCAGAAACCATGCATTCTATTAGCACCTATATAAAAAGTCTGACTGGAAATTGAGAGTTTTCTAAGAATAATTAGCCTAAGAATCAAAAATATACAAATAGTCTATTATACTATATGCAAGCTTATGTTTACAGTTATAAAAGTTTTAGATATGCTTGGCGTATGAATTTACATTACTTTCAAAGAAACTCACGTTGCAGGAATACAATTGCTAAGGAATTTTCAGTTATTTTCCTTGTTGAATGAATAACAATATATAAATATACTTTTTGTTCTCTCTATGTAAATATTATCAATACGTAACCAGCATTACGTCATCGCCTCGTTTTCTTTAAAAACATATTTAACATTACTTATTTATATATTTATTTAACTAAAGTTTAAGGTATGGACGACGGATGCAGGTGCCGAAAAAGGCCAAATCTCCCAAATCTTGCCGAAATAGGTTAGATACTGACTGATGGGGCGCCAGAAGTTTCATCAGAAAGTGAAGAGCTGGAATAATAATATTTGGGAATCGGTATTCTCTGCCTACCCAATAAGGGACCTGGCGTGAACGTATAATAATAATAATAATAAATCGTATATGTTATATTAAAATAATAATACAATGGTATATAAATATAATTATCCATGAGTTTTATTGTTAAGGAAACAAGCAGCGTTATCAACAGAAAACCGCGGGTACATTGTAAAAAGAGACGGTGTAGAGCGGAAAAAGAAATATACTAGTATGTGTATTTTCGTTCTCGAAACCAATCACGGAATATTTTTTAAGAATAGCAAAAAAAGATTGATCACTCTATTAGTCATGTGTTCTGTCTCTAAAACAAACCATTAATCGTAATAAATGATCTACACGATGTCAATTGTCGCAGAACTTGCTCAATAATTTAAAAAAATAATGGCGCGGGTTTTATTTCTAATTCTACTCTCAAAACTAGTATTCCTCGAACAAGTGGTTAATGATTTAGTCATCGTCAAAACTAAGTTGTCATCCTTTTATTTAAAAATCAATTTAAAACGTCACAAGACTTCTTGTGACGTCAGTTTCTAATAACTCGTAAAGTTACTAAACGACTACCATCGCTTCACCTATGAATAAAGCATATACTTATTAATCGTAGACTTATTGTCCGAACGCTAAGTTGATGTCAGTCTATAACTTGTACTACATTCCAAAAACAGAACACAAAGTGTATGAAGGGCGAAGAAAGCATGTTACATTGACTGCGGTAATATCTGTGGGTGTCAAGTGGAGAAAAAAAGTAGCTACAACACTGTTAATTTCAGTTTGTTTACGTTAAAACACGCAAATTGAATTTACGTCAAGCTGGTCTATATATATACTTATATGGTCCATTTTGTCACAGCAACTTGTTAGCATACAGTAGATACACATTTTCCTATTGGAACGCGTGTACACAGATAAGCAAATAATAAAATGACTTTTTAAGACAATGTGAATTCTTAGTAAAGTTATTATAAAACATGCCAAGTATTTTCTTGAGCTCAGAATGGAATCAAAATTTCAACTGCAACATAACCGAAGATTCGAATCGCTTAGAACTTGTGCACGGGACGGTGCGAAAAATCAAAAAAAGAAGCTATTATCTGATCGTTTTTAATTGTAGTTTTTTTTATCTTATATATGCAATGGTTAAGACAATAAAATAGTATAAAAATAATAATAGTAATAAATAAAATAATAGTAATAAAAACAAGTACATAAATACGCGTCCAACTAAAAAATAATAATTATTCATTCACGGATGTGACACGCAACCTTCCTTAGAAAATTAGATATGGTTATAAGTTACGGATAGTGCTGCAAAGATCTCGACTTTTTGAGGCCTATTTAGTAGTAAATACTCGGTTAATGAATAACAAAACGCGACTATTGAAGGTACTCTGACACTAGAAGCCTAAAGTCTACGATCTCTGGATTACCGATTGCCATCAGAACTGCAGTGTCTTTTTGCAATCCTTTCACGCGGTAAACTACGAACAAGTCACTTTTGTTGATGAGTCTAAAGGCTCGAAAGAAGAAGGCTCGGATATAAATATGTGCAAGGTCACGCACGGTAGAAATGAAACGTTTTATTGATTATTTTAATAATAATCAACAAATCGTTATTGAGAATATGGTTGCAGATATGATACGAAGCCGGATCATAGTAGAACTTACCACTGCTGGGCAAAAGTCTTCCATTAGAATGAGAATGGTTAAGACAACAGCCTAATGTAGATATAATATGTACGTTACACAAAAAAGTGTCAGTTTACTTGAAAAAAACAAACATTTAATCCTGTCATAAGTAAGCTACCAGCGATTTTATTGTAGCCGCCAAAAACTGAATTTCTAGTCTGTGTCACTCAAAAACTTTCGTTCTTTTAAATGTAAGTTCTTTATGGGACTCAAGTCGCTCTGAAAAGACTGACGCTCAGCGTGAATCTAGAAATGGAGCCTATTAAATACCCAAATAATCTTTTGTAACATTTGATATGAATTGTAACAGACTATTATCAAGACAGTCTCATGTCATAATTATAGTCATAAATACATAACATTGTCGTCTGTCACGTACACGTTTATATACAAAGTTGTTATTTGAAATCTTTATAAATGTTCTATTCGTACCTACATAACGTGCATTTATTTCATAAGTCCAATAGAAAGCGCAAATAAGACATTCAGAACCATTCACATCAATCCGGACATCCGGAAATGATATTTTTAAGATACACTAGTTAACCGCCAAAATTGTTTATGAGCAAAAATCTTATATCTTGCCTGACACGTATATTTTTTTTCGCATCACTAATAAGAGTGTGTCGCATTTTTTTTGACTGTATTTATTTATTACCTAAATACGTAACAAAATTATTTAATGATCGCATGAATTTATTTTATGAAAGTTCTAAAATATTTTTGGTAATTCTCAACATTATTCTAAACGATAATATAGTATTATCGTTGATTTTACATAACACGATAACTACCTGGAAATGTAAGTAAAAAGTAAAATATATCGTAAAGTACCAAAATAAAGCAATATAAATAAAAACTATTAGTTTACATTTTTCTTTTAGTTGTATTAGCGTTATAGAATAAAAAATATATATTTATAAATTAAAAAATAAACATAACATCACGCCTGTAATCCCGTTTCACCAGTTACGTTTAAATCCCATGGAATAGTTGATGAGCCTATTGTCATAGACCGGGCACAAATCCAGACTGAGTCGCTACTAGAAATTCTAAATTAAAAAAATCCAATATCACCCGACTCGGGATTTGAACCCAGGACTCCCGATCGGCCGTCGTGCTTGCAACCACTTGACCAACGAAGCAGTCAATTTTATAAATTAGTTTTGTAAATTTATATCTCAGCCATTTTATTATTTTGTCACGTTAAATTTATAACCCACCCTAATTTTCGCTTATATTATTTCCTACGTATTCCACTATTTATGTTTAATACGTACGTAATACCATGCCTATAATCCCCGAAGGGGTAGATAGAGAGAAAAGTGTAGTACACTCCCACGTTACACCAAATTATTTTTGTTTTATAAAATATTTTGCAACATCAACAAAAACCATTAATAAATATGATTTTATGTAAGAAAATAAACGAGTGTTTACGGATTAAACGAGGCCGATTAATTGTTTTTACGCGCGAAAAAGAGCCAAGCGCGCCATCGATCACTTCGCGAAAGACTGATTAAAGATCTGTAGTATCTAGCAGTTGCCGCGCGCGTATAACTTACGAAAATATCACCGCAGAAACAACAAAGTGGCTAACTCACGTGTCAACCGCAATTGTACAGATTACCGTGACTGTTCATAAAAAATTACATACTCGGATATGAAATTGAAAAACTGTAGTTCAAGTTTTACGCTCTCAAACAACTTCTACAGTCGAAACCATTAATACCTCCATATATGTAGTAGTATTCGTAATAAAATGTTTAAACGTGTTGAAATGTGTAACTACTTACAATAAAAAATCGAACTTTTCAGAACCAACTCATAAATACGTAATAGTTAAAATATATAGAGCACTGAAATACGTTGTTATTCTGTACATATTATTGATTTAAATTATTTTATGGTTTCTTTATAAAACTGAAATTGAGCAATGAAAACATTTTTCGTTTAGTAGTCTCTTTGAAAATTTACATAATTTAGTTTCAAGATTATTAGAAAAGTTTTGGGCTATGACAGCAATTTTATATTTAAGATTTTTAATTTTACTTGAGGCATCGGAATTTAGAGAGACTATCTGCAAGAAATCTAAATCTAAACTTCTAATACTTTTTTATGTTGCGTATGCGTCGACCCTAAGATTGGAAGATCACTCGCAGTACCGGCAATGTAACCCATTATTCACTTGGCTATTTGTGTACGAGGTACCTACTCATCATTTCCAAGGACATGCAGTGCTATGAAATGATTTCTGTAATTAGTGAGCGTTGCAATATATACTTTAAAAAATATACAAGAGTAGAGAGGGAATGCTTTGGCAATAATAAACCCGGCCAAATGATCAAAATTATGGAGAAACTGAATAAAGAAGGTTATTTGAGAATACTACAAGAAAATGCCATTCCCACTGAAATTAATGTATTTGACCGAAATTTTGTTTTTCAACAAGATAATGACCCCAAACACACGGCTAAATTATGTCAGGGTTACCTGGAGAAAAAAACGTAACCAAAATGTATTGCAAATTATGAAGTGGCCATCACAATCACCAGATCTGTCTCCATTCGAATTAGTATGGGATGAACTTGATAGAAAAGTGAAGAACCATTGTCCAACGAGCTCAGGACAATTATGGGAACATTTACAGAACGAATGCAAGTCACTAAACTCCGAATACTTCAGTAAATTAATTAAAAGATTGAGTATAATTTGTGAACAAGTAATTAGGAAATAAGGGAGGCAATCTTGAAGAAGCCAAAATTTAACGAAAACTATATACCTACTGTTGTTCTGTTTTGTACTAGTTATATTTAATTACCTACATGTTAATCTAAGTTTCATATAGATTTAAGTATAATAAAGCATACCTTACATATATTATTACCGTTTTTATTCAAATTACCCTACTGCTTCCACTTTTGAACGGTAGTGTATTCCATAACATAATATGTATATATGATTTCTCGATACGTTTTTTCATAGTATTACAATTATAGAAAAAGCGATATAAATTTTATAATATATAATATGTGATTTTTAACAGAGCCCTTCTCAACGTATATTAGTACGTAGGTGCCAAGTTTCAACTTCGTAACAAACAGGCACATTTACTTCCATATTTACCTATAATATAAATATGTTGAGAAATTAAACACAAAACAGTTTTTCATCATTTTTATTAGTTAAATTTCGGACGACAACGGCTGCGAATAAATTATTACGTAGATGCTCAATAGGTCACTAACCATCTGTAAGGCATTTGTATATAATCACCGCAGATGAACGAGCGCGGCGGTTTTACATTCTTGTACGATAATGGTCTACTCGGGCCATTAACGCCCGTCAAACAATTCGTTGACTCGAAGCTACCAATTTACTTGGTATTTTAAAAAAATATATGTCATTGCCTAAATATCGCTTTTGTGAATAATAAATATATGTAATTCATAATTTAAATCAGTGACGTGATGCGCTCGTATATAAATCTTAACGCTAATAAATATACTATCTTCAGGGAGAAAATAAAGAAAATGAAATGCAAATCGACAACATGGAAATATAAGCTATACAGTTTATTAGCCATGACATCTCATACACTTTATTAGCCATGACATCTCAATTTTAATTATTGAATTATCTATGCAAGTGCTTATATAGGACACTCATTTTTAAATCACAAGTCAAAATGGTTTGTTACATAATGGAAATTTGCTATAAACTCTGGCAAGGTACAACACTATTATGGTCATCCTTATTGCTTATTATGCGAGACCAGATGGAGCGTCTGGTCACACGCTTGGAGCGAGATTAACTCATAGTAACGCGATTAACGACTATTAAAAACTACCAACTCCCGGCTCACGGCTCACGTCCGCCACGTCTCAGATAACCCGATACAAAAATACAAATTTCTACCCTTGCGAGCGGTCAGTCTTCGGGCTAGTTTTCGTCATAAAGTGGCGTCGCGTCACCTAGCGACATGGAGCGCGGCGAGGTGTTGGTGTGGGGAGTGGAGCGGACAGAGTGCGCCCGCGACGAGCGGCCTGAGCTGTGCGGCGTGCGGCCGTCATGTGGCGTGCGCCCATCGTGCGGCGTCCGGATATCGTGCGGGGTGCGTCCGTCATGGGGCGTACGGCCATCATAGGGCGTGCGACCGTCGTGGGGCGTACGACCTTCATGTGGCGTACGACCGTCGTGCGGGGTACGACCATCATGCGACATGCGATCATGAGGCGTGCGGCCATCATGCCTCGGCGTACGTCCATCATGTCGGGGCGTGCGTACATCATGGCGCGGCGTACGCGATGCACCCGGCGTGCGCACCGAGCCAGGTGTGGCGGCACCCGGCGTGTCGCGGGACGAGCGATGCCGCACCCAGTCCTCGGCTGCCTTCTGCCAATCGGAAGGCTCAGTGTAACCTGCGAGCGCAGACTTGTGGCGCGGCGCCGGAGTGAGGAAGTCCGATTGGCGCGGCGTGGCGGCGAAAGGCGTCATATAGGGCGTCTGAGCAGACGGCGTGTAGGGTGTGTTGATATAGGCAGGGCCGGGGGTATGCGCGGGCGTGTGGAAGGCGGGGGTGTGTGCGGCGGGCGTGTGGTACATAGCGGAGGTCATGCCGCCGTGCGGCGTGCGCGTGACCGGCGTGCGATGCGCCGGCGTGTTGGTTGGCGGTGGGTCCCGAAAGTGTTCCTTGAACCACTTGAGCAACCCACCAAGCGAGTCGAACATCTTCTGTCGGAACTTGTACCCGTCGGGCGTCACCGAGATGTACTCGTGGGTGCATCTCGCCCTCGGCAGGTACGACAGCAGAAACCTACCGGGATGATTCTTAGCGGCCGATATGACGTAATGAATCTTATTTGGGTTCTTCGCCTTCTCTTCCTTGATCACTTCCTCGGCCTTGTCGCGCATACCACCGAGAGGCTTATAGTATTTGTAAGCGATGAGATCGCGCGCATGTCCCGCCATGGGCGTTACGTAGCGTGCAATGATTTCGTCCAAATCTTCAAATTCTGAACCCTGAATCCAAAGACTTCGACCTGAATAAGCGATAAAAATATACATTAAGAAATATGTTCAAAACGCACGAACAGTATGTGAGTTTCTTTATATGACAAAATCACCAACCTAAGGAAAAAGCATTTTCTTTGCCCTCTTCCCTAACGTCGATGTGCTGGCAGATACCATCGGCCACTTTCCACGTGACGGTAAGATGATCCTGGCCCTGAAAAAAAGCGTTATAACAGAACATTATATAACAATAATGAAGCAAATATCAAGATCCTAAATATATCAAATTATACTTGCTTTACTACTAGGCCTAACAATAACTTCGCCCTGGGCCATGTTTTCCATTAGCTTTTCGGCCTCAGCAAACGATATGTTATGGAAAGAGGGGTGCACTATAACTCGCTTCACATATTGCATACGCTCCTTGGTTTGTTTCGCTTCCGTGTCCTTCCGGACGTCCTTGTCTTCAGCCTCTTGGTCGTAGTAGGGGTCGCGAGGCGGTCTGAAAAAATCTAACGTTATTTAAATGAACAGAAAACAATACATAAACATTCCGGCATTGAAATCAACGGTGTTCAATCTCACACAGAAATGACATATATACGAACCTCCATTCGTTATTCTTATCGCGCAGGTCGGACGTCTTAGAGGAGCAGTCGACCGAGAACCTCTCTACGTCAATCTTGAGGACGCGGCACTGCACGAGCTGGCCGATGCGCACGCGCTCGGTGGGGTCGGCCACGTGGCGGTCGGAGAGGTTCTTGATGTGGATGTAGCCGGAGAGTCCGTTGTCGAGGCGCACGCGCACGCCGGTGGCCTGGCCGGGGCACGCGCCCGCGTCGAAGTGGTTCCACACCTATGGACCGACATCACTTTCGATGCTAATCTTTCCGTTGAACAAAACTTAAGCCAGTTGAGTTATGGTAGTCGAATGTTATTATTGCATAGTAATCATTGAGTTTTATACGAACTTCAAAACTGTTACAGATCGCAGTACCAAAAACATCTTGCATACTAAGTCAGCATAGCAAAGTAACCTTCATAACTTCCTAGTCTCGGGCAACAAGCCTTTATCGGTTTGAGTCACATAAATGAAAAATAATGCTCACCTCGGATAACTCAGGAAAATCATTCTTATGACAAAATGGACACTCCCATAATCCAGTTTCATCATTTCTCACTGGATTCGCCTGGTCCAGCATTTCCCTCTGTGGCTTCCTATGTGTGATCCCGACCACTGTGGCCAACACCATTTTCCCTACATAGAAAGTTTCAGGGGACTCTTTGGTCAGAATGTCGAACAACTCTTCCGCAGTCGGCGACCGAAAAGGTACTCTAAGATCCTTATACCTAGAGTTCAGTTCTGCTCGAATGTCGTATAACGTTATGCTTTTATTGCCGAAACCCTGCCGCTCAAGCTCCTCGGCGAACGCATCGAGATCTAAGTCTTTTAATCTCTCCGGTGCTTCGAGAATTTCTTCCAGAGCACCAGCCGGATTGGCATCTTCGTCTTCGTACTCCAAAGCGTCCACAGCCATCTTCCGAGCCCATTCGTACGTCTCCGGGTGCACTCGAGACCCGTCCAGCACCTCTATGTACGCTTCCGTACTATCACCGAGACTATTAGTATCTATTTTTATAAAACCTGAGCAATTAATAAAAACTTTAGGACCCATGTGACAGACCGTTACCAATTGTGTTCTGTTTTCTAGTTTCTGGTTTGTCTGTTTGAATAGTTTTATAAGAGCTTGAGCTTTCCTGGGACCTAGACCGCAAACAAACTGTAGTAATTCAGTGCCCCGGCCCGTTAGAATCGCCTCGTTCACGTCGACACCAACTTCATTGACCCTGTTCACGAATTCCAATTCTATTCCTTCTAGTAAATCTTCTTTGGCAAGTTGGTCCTGTAGCGGGTGATATCTGAAGCACAGGATCTCCTCGTCCGGGCCACAGAGCTGCGATATCTCCATGAGCGGATCTTGGGCTAAGCGAGCTTGACATATCGCCTCACGCAATATATCTGGATACTCCTTGAAGTCATTCTGGGAATAAAAATCAATCATATTTAAAAAACTAATAACAGTGAAATGCTCTCTACACAATAACAAAACATATTACTTTTAGTATTTCGTCTCCAGCTAACAGAAAGTTAAGCCACGTACTGGTATTAATTAGGGGGCTGCCGTTTAAGGACATTGGTAATGTTTAGGAAGGAACAAATTTAACTCGATAAGGAATTCTCTATATGGCATTCAATGAAAAAATATAAGTTACTGGCATAATCGATGTAATGAAATAATAATGGCAATGACAATGAAGACATTTTTTAAAATAACACATACCCTTCCTCTAATGCTGTTGGAATAAATTTTGCTAATATGGTTGTCCGCTATCTCTATAGGAATGCGTGGGAACTGCTCGTCCTCCACCAGCTGTTGCACGCAGTCCGACACGTCGCCCTTGATGAACTGCGCCTCGCGGGACTCGCCGCCTATGAAGATCACA
>DWEC01001862.1:0-12563 GCA_018245735.1 Microceris miodesmiata | reverse complement strand
AGGAACATTATGGGTGACCCCAAAACACAGCTGGATTTTCCTGATATTTTTTCACATTTATCGTGGTGTCTTTAAAACGCAAGAAAGTTGCATATTTAAAAATGCGACCTTAAATTTGTTTCATCACGAATTATATACATACGTCCTTTTTATATAATAATATAAAAAAACAAATAATTAAAGATGAATGACAAAAGCATTATCATTCTTAATATTATATCATCACGCTAGTTCCCTTACGTAGTAGACTCAGTGCACTGACTGCGAAATAACTTACAGACCTGCTACGAGCAAGAAAAGTAAAAAACGAACAGTGTGTAAGTATGGTTCAAAGTAGACAATATTCGGAGCCAATTTTCGCAGCAGTCCAGGTGACGTTAATATCGGTGTAATCGTTCAGGTCGGGCCGTTAGCAGAGTTCATGACGTCATAACTCATAGTCGTAGTTCCGAGTGAGTCGGAACTTCAGCAAGTTCGTGCGGCCCGCTCTATTAACTTGAGCTTACTCAGTGCCATAATTCTTGTAACAGTTACGTCCCGCATAGATTCCATAGCTATTACAAATATGGATGACTTGCATTTTAAAATCATGTTCTTTTTGCGATAAATTAGCGGTAGGTACTTTAATTTCTCGTACCTATAATATTCAGAATAAGGAAATGTATTATAGTAGGTGTATTATTATGTTAAATGTATACATAAAATATGGGGCAAATGAAACATTGAACGTAACTTATTTTCAATAGTATTCGGGGCCAATGCTCTAAAATCTAATAGAATATTTAACGTACCCGTGTACGGTTTATGAAATTTACTATTTCTTGTAAATATTGGTTGTGACTAACTTCTCGGTCCAGTCGATAGTTCCACTGACTGCTAAGCTAGCGGTTTGTGTTCTGTTTTGTGTCCAGGTCTAGGCTTATCTATGTAAAACTATGTACGTAGGTTTTCGTTTATGTAGTTTGTGTAAGTCTGTTTACAATAGAACAGGCTCTGGCTAGTTTGTCTAGCTAAGGCTCAGACAGCCGTGTGTGAAATTGTTTTACAATATTGTTATACCATTCGTAAGGCCAGATACACATCGAGCGCGCTCATACGGAAAATTGCACTGCAAAAAGTAGTCGACTTTACCTAGCCCTAATTAACATTTGTATATGCACGGGGTACGATTATTTGAACATATTAAATCTATTATTTTAACCATTTAACCGCGGGTCATGAAACTAGGACCCCTAGAGTGAAAGCCTGAATTCTAAAACACAAGGCCATCACTGGCTCAATAAAAAGTCTTTGGTTTCGTGTAAAATATACCGCGCGCGAAACTACCCACATTTCACGCAATTAAAGTTTAGCAAGAATAATGCAGTGGTTCAAATGGCGTAAAATAATAGGCGGAAGCGAAGGTAAAAGCGTCGTGGCAAGTTACACTCGGCGGAGGTAATTGGCGTAATTGCCACCTTGCCACTAACAGTTGATGGCAATAAAACGGGCTATTAAGCTGTAAAGAAGCGTTCGCACTGTTGCTAAACGCTCATCTGAAAGATAACAAACTCTGGAAGATAGCAATTTTGATATTAACAAACCAATTTGTTATGTTTTACATAACAAATTGGTTTGTTAATATCAAAATGTTTGTATAATCGTCTGTAATAGGAAATTATGAAAACTCTTTATATTGAAATAATTGCAGAAGTAGGTAATATAACTCAGTTTTTGTTGATTTTCAGTATTAACATTTGTAGACTTGTTGTTGTCTGATTTTCCTTCCTCAAATAATATAAAACACTAACATTACATATATATGTACATATGTGGCGCCTCGGGAGTCGTAAATAGCGATAATATAATGTAAAATCATACTCAGGTCTCACGGTTTAAAAAGAGACGGAAGAAAAATTCAAAATATGAAAGTTTAATACCGTTGCTAAATATTATTTTGTATTGGCTACCCTCGGTCTGATTAATCTAACCTCAAGCGAGATTCTCATCTATTAACAACTGCGAGTTTGACAAGTACCTAAAAACTGTGAAAAATGTACTGCGCGGCGGTAACGTAGAGTAAACAAAGTTTAATTTATAGCTTCTAATGTCCACGTTTTAAAGCTCCTTTGTTCAGCTCGGCGAATTAGTTTCCTTTGTTTGTTTTGGATACGTGCTGTGAGGTATGCCGCGGAAATGCGCTCGCTCGCTCTTTGCATGGCACGCGGAGGGTTCCTTTGGGTTTCTCTATTTTCAGGTTTTAGCGGTAATCTTAAAAAAACGATAAGCTGAACAACTTTAGCAAAATGTACAAATATACTTATGTATATTGCGCTGTTTGGTTTTATTGTAAAATACAAACATACCTACATATATTTATGAGTAAGTGAATAAACAGCGCAGAAAATTCTTTAAAAGGTTGTTTTAGAATTCAGAAATCAACACGTTTTGTCTATTAATACCTTTAAGACATTGTAATCCGAATGAACACAGCGATTTCATGTCTTTACGCGAATCCGAGATACGGGGCGATAACATTACATTGTTCGTCGGCTTCGCGTCGCGAGTGTCAATAGCATCTTACAATATTGCGTATCAACACATCTCCCTGCTTACCTGCAAGCTATTTTGTGTCTAGATATAATCTGCATAAGGCATTAAATCTGATAACTTGTTAATTTATGTCGAATCGAACTCGAGCATATGAATAATATTTACACGGTGCCATCCATGAAGCAATTATTTAACATCCATTGTGTTGCTTATTCAGAAATGAGTTTGCGAAGAAATGACGGCGCCCAACAGGTGACCTTAGACGTACAAAATACCCGCTGGTGCGTCTCTTTGTAATTGTTTCACGCTTCACTGTTTAAACGCAGCTCATGCGAAATATTTAAAATTGAGCATTATAAGACTCGGTGCAGAGGAATTTTAATACGTTACGTCATGCGATATTAAAAATGTTCCCTTTGATGGCGTATTAGATGGACAAATTGAATTACTCTTTGCGTGAGTGTAAGCATTCCACAGCTTTGATATTCTTCGGCGTTAGCAGCAAACACTAATAAATTTAATTACTTTGTGCCAACAATAGAAACCAGTTTTATTAAGATTAAAGGTACAACATATATCCTAGTGGTTTATACTGCAGCTTTCCCCGACAAGAGTGTGGGTTTCAAATTCACGTGCATACCTCTAACCTTACAAATTAATACACTTTTCTCTATTTAAATGTGACTTGCTCTAAGTATTACGAAAGTCGTTAGGAAATATACAATAGGTATTCATTATTCTCCATAATATTCTCGGTAATATATGACGTCTTTCCACCCACTCTTGAACACTGTGCTATTTAAAGACTGTAATGTTTATACTAAGAGGAAGACAAAGAGTTGGTTATGATGAAAACTACTTATAAACAAGTATTTTATATACGTAAGAATTTATATACGTTAATCAGCAATTTTTGGTGCATTAACAAGTACAAGGAAACTGAGTAAGCAAACAATTATAAATTAGAAATATAATTATGTCCGCAAAAGGCCACTGGCAGATGCTGGATACGACAAGCGAAGGAAAGGGCGCGAAGGCGCTCATTGGGGGAGGCCTATGTCCAGCAGTGGACTGAGATAGGCTGATGACAACGGCGTTGTTGAGATGATTGACCATCTGATCCCAAAGTAAATAGCCAATTGCTATGATGGCAAGACTCCTACTTACATAATGTACAATTCCAAATAAAGTTCTATACATAATGTTATATCCAGACACAGATCATTAATTCGCAGTACAATTTGGACGGTCGCTCATAATTTCACGTACAGGCCCATCAAAGATTATTTAAACGACTTCTTTATTCTACATCTGATTGGTCTTTAAGGAACATTTATAAGAGATATTTAAATGTTCATATACTAAAAACGTTTATAAAGAATTGATGCGTATCATTGAAACGTCCCATCCATAAAAAATACACATCGAGTAATGTACGTAAACAAACACAGAGAGCATTAAGCGCCCCGTTGTTATCGTAAGCTTGTGTAATCAGCTTGTAAATATCTCCGAAGCACACGCAAAGAATCGCAACTCGCAACTTCGCTCTCCGACTGTCGCAAAGCCAGTAAGCCTCTTTTCCCCCTTTTTCCAACCACCACATACTTAACGACAATTTCAAGTAAACCGTAGCGTTATCTCCGCATTACCTCAACTTCGCTCCGCTGTTTAGTGAAGCGGCGCGTAACTTTGTTACCGCCAACTTCGACCGTTACGTTTTGAATTGTACATCACGACTGCACTTCTCGCTATCTACCGAACTGAACAAAAGTGCTTTGTTTTTGTACTCTTTATACTTTTCATCAGCCCACCATCCGCCCCCATCATTTAATTCATCATTTCATCAGCCCCCATCAGCCCACTTCACGAAAGCAGTTGTATTTGATGAGAGATTTGCGAAGCGTTTTTACTTACTTGTATTCTTCGTTACTTATTGTTTAGATCGGTCCGATGGAAATGTTTCAAGGGAATATTTTAATTACCCTTATATCAATTTCAAGTCTTAAGATTAATAAACTGCTGAAACTGCTAGGAGTCAGTACGAAAGGAAAGTGAATAGGACTCATTTGCAGCAGAGTCGTGCATGATGACTCCCTCGATTATTTGAGCGTCTCGATTGTGAGTATTTTTTTTATTTGTGCTGGCGATCTCTTCGTGATTTTAATGAAACGAAATATTTACATTACGACATTTGAGAAAAACATGGTAGACATTTCGTCACAATGTCCCGAACGACTACTCACTCAAAGTAAGAAAGTTTTAAAGGAAATTGTTGCCTTCATGATGCCTGTCTTATGCCGTTGACCTTGTTGATTTTTAAAACTCACCTTGCAGTTTTAATAAACAGCTATTAAACAGGTGCAGGCGTCACACCGCTCCACTAACGTGGTGGCTGTGGATGCGTGCCTTCGTTTCGGGTGCAATTTTTTTAAGCAAGCAATGACGCAAAGAATATATCTAAAGCAAAACGTGAACTACTTCAACAATTTTTTATGTGCGCATAATGATTAATGAAATGAATAAGTTCTAATTAGGACATTAATTCTAATTATGTATAATGATAATTAGTTCGTGTGTAATTTGAACTATACCTTGCCTGCGGGTTATTCGCTAATATTAAATAGATGAAAACTTAAAAACTAAGTTAATACAAATTATAAGTAATTGAAATTGAATAGACAGCTCGGACAGGTCACTGTGCTATTAAGCATAGATCGGTGGAAATAAAAATAATAATAAATAAACGTCATTATTTACTATTTCGCTGAGGAAATCTTTTGTTAGCGAAAATAATAGAACGTCTTACTATTGTCTCTCTTATTTCACACACCACAGCAATTAATCACTGACAGAGTGCACAAGATTTGGTTTTCTCGTTTTCTTTTTACTCTGACACAAGTAGATCCAAGGTCTTTTATTGTTTATAATGTGGCTCATATTTCTAAAGTGTCTGTAACTCCTTAGTACCAATGAGCAAGATTGTGAACTGGAATAATTAAGATTTTAATGTTGATGATATCTAAGGTGAAACTGTGCAATAAATAGTTTCACTATTATAAGGTCAATCACTTCACTGACAGCTAAATATAAAATATTTTGTTTTTCTACAATACCGGTTATAAGTCGCAATCGCCTCCGTCCAAGTTAAGGTATATTTGATTAGGGTCCCAACGCGACCCCTGTGGCACTCCAGAGTTCATATCGCTATTTTATTTTGCTCCTTCTATTCAATTGATTTCCAATGATGCCCCTTTAGAAAGGTTCGTTCTAATACCGTTTTGAGACGGTAATACATTTTGTTTCCGAGTAGTTTTTTGTTTCTAAATCGATTTATTTATTTAACGATTAATTCACACAAACAAAATATATGAGTGAAACTAAAATATGAAAGTCTGTATGTGAATACAATTTCCTATTTCTATTCATATTCCCATTACTATTTCCTATTGAGAAGTTTTCAATTTGTACGGTGAGAAAAAAAAGCTTGTTAAGGAAAGAGAAAAACAGGAAAGTTAGAAGAATTAAATATAAATCTGTGCGCTCCTACGTATTAGGCGCAAAGAAAAATACGTACAGTGTAATGATAAAATCAACCTACATATTTGATTGTAAGTTTTTGAAAGAAATAAACTTTTTTATTTGCAATATGTACAACTACACGTTATACAAGCGGTAAGATATAAAAATAATGTGAATATTGACGCATTTTATTTTGTTTAGCATTTTTAAATTTCGTCGTGAAGCTTTGTACGTTGTACGTCTAAAATATGACTCACTTGTAATCCACATTTGAAATGTCGAACTAAGTTTGTTAAAATAATTCTAGTTAGAAAGCCCTAAAATCCAGAAGTAGGTCTAATTTGCAAATCTAAAGAGGAATAAAACCGAAAGTACTAAATTAACAACCCTTTGAATTACTTTAAAATTCCAAGGCATTCCGTACAGTTTGAGTATTTACGAGGAGGCAGTATCAGCATAATAGGTCTCGTAAAATAAAATAAATAATTAGGGCCGCGGGAAATTCATGAATAAGTTAATTGTGGCAGTGCAAGACGCTGCGAAGGGACTCTCTACACATCACTTGGACCGAACGGGAGCAAAATAATGTCGTTTGTCTATTATTCAATGCTCAGTACGTTGTATGTTGATGAAGCTTTAATGCTGGTGATATAATATTTTTTCTTCAGACCGTGGTGAACCTTGAAGTCTCTTTAAAAGTAACTCGTACAGAAATCTATCGATAAAAATTTAAAAAGGCTTAAAAGGCTGCATACCCTTAAAACAATTATATCGAAAGACATTTTTAGTATCGGTTACAAAATTATTAAAATACGGCAAATTTCTTTTTGTCCGTTTTGTTGCCCGAATTAAATATGTGATGAACATAAATACGACGAAAATCATAATATTGTGAGTCTAAAGCTATCTAACGGTACAAAATACCCTTTTTTTAATCACTTTTGACTCCGAAAGTTCATGTACGAGTGTCATCACTCCTCAGCCACCCTTACCGCCCTGTTTAATTATTGCGGGGGTGAATTTTGACACCCAGTTTATTCATGCCTCAAACTTATCACGCCAAGAGCCACGGAGATGCGGTTTAATGTAGCTCTTAGCTCTTTAATTAAATAGTGTTTATTATTTTAGCACGGCTCTACACCATCGCCTAGTTACGTTAGTATACAAACATTAATTACGTTGCACCCATCTTCAACAAACCTACAAGTTGTATAGACAGCTAGTAATATTAGTCATTACTTACCATTGAACCAGTGACTACTGGAGACGAATGATTTAGTAATTAATTGCAGAGAAAGGAAAATTCAAGAGAATAAAGTTATTTAATAGTGTTTAAATATTATATAGTGTAAACGATTGCTTTTCAGACTAAATATTTGTATACTCTAAGGGAAATTTAAACGTTTCACCAATTGGGTTTACGTCCCACGGAATAGGTGATGAGTCTATTGCCATACAGAGCCTACACAGGGCATAAATCCAGACTCCGAATCTTTACTAGAAATTCTAAATTAAAAAAAAATCCAATAGTAGGCGACCCGGGATTTGAACCCAAGACATCACCATGGGTAGTCGCGCTTGCAACCACTCGACTAACGAGGCAGTCTGAAATTTAAATATAATTATGTATTTAAGTAACTACATACATATGTTCACAACACATTGCCTGTAATTTATATTAATGCAATGAAGTTGAAACTGTCCTCTTTGTTTGAAAAAATATTTTTGTAAATCGTAGTCAGATGCATGTACGAGAGAATGCTATGGGGTACTTATACTGAGCCCATAAATGTTAGGTAGCCCTAAATATTAATATTCGTTAAATAACTCGAAATGCTTTATATGTGTTCGCTGGTGTTATGGTTGATAATTGGTAAATACAATGTATTACAAAAATATTGGTTCCGAGTAGATCTAGACATCCGTGACACCATATACCTATTTGCTATAAATGAGCCACAATAAAATATAAATTTATTGTAAATTAAAAGGTGACTTACGAGCATTTTAGGACATGGAATAATTATTCTCACAAACGAACATTATTTCATTTTAAAAGCAATGTTATGAAGGTTAATTTTGTCTTTTACAATATGTACATTATTTAGACGCGAAAATAAAGAGCTAACGTAAATTTCCATTAAATGAACACTGCCCGAATCTGCGTCTATAATACGGCGCAGTGCGGCGCAACTAATATTTTGTGAAAATTAAATATCACACACCAAAAAAAGCAGAAAATGTTTATTTATATAATTACTGTAATTTATCTGTCTGTGATTCCTTTTTGGTTTATATGCGAGTGAAACCGTCGGACGCGGCTAGTTCATGAGGTTCTTACTTAAACTTGTATTGCTATCTCTTGCCACAGTATACTTGTGTGTACTTACGTTTGTGGACGGGTGTTTTACTGTACGTGACGCTGGTTCTATTAGTTTTTGTGTGTGTGAGTTATTTTATTTGTTTTAAGTGTTTCCATGCATCATAGATGTTATCGTTCATTGTATTTTTTATATTCATTACGTATTTTTTACGTATACGATTAAACAAAAATGTAGAAATCTCTGTAAATGCGTACAAGATAACATATATTCAGTATTTGTTTCATGTATTTGCATAATAACGTTCTTCATCTTTTTGGCAGTTGCATTGCCATTATATTTTTAAAACAGGGTGTATTGTACGTATAGAATCGTAGTTCTCTGACCAACAACCTGCCTCGTTGCTCTAGTAGCTGCAACTACAACTGCTGAGCAAAAGAGGTGCGGATGCAGGTCTCACGGTTCTTACAAAATACTGTTGAGTTTTTCTGACTTGGACTTTTTACTCTTTAAGCAGTAATACGGCCTCTTCATACGTGTCCAACTCATGGCAATAATCTCACCCTATATTCCATGGTAGTAGTGTGGTGGTATATTTCATGGACTTATAATATAATATAACTGGTAAATCGTGGTACTACGGTACTATGTTCTTCTGTCTACCCCTTCAGGGGTAAACAAACGTAATGTTTTGTTTTATGTCAATACAATCACACCTAATTTCCGCCGTCTAGATGATCAATGACCAGAGCATAGCACAGACTGGAACTCAATTGATACGTATTATCAAAACCAAACCATGGACGCGATAACGTAAGGTGTAAATGATAATACAGGGATTTAATTAAGTATAGTTATAATATTCCAACAGTTGAATTATAATGGGTCGAATATTATTTATTATTATTATAGTTGTAATCGGTTATCTAACAATTTCTCACATAATTTTTTTAATATTGACAATAAATGTTACACACCACAAATATAATGTTACACACCACAATAGAACAAATAATTCTACTAATTATCGTGATATTAATTATCCTGGGAAGGAATCAAATCAACAACCTATGACTCAGCGATCAAGATCTCTAGCCTATCGACCCATTGGTCCAATACCAGTAAAATTATTAAAAACGCACATATTTGGTTATACCCGCATTTTCTCATCAAGGAATTAAAGTACTACGTTGTGCTACGATAATTCTTCCAAAGTTAGCCGTTGACCGTTATTTATACAAGTTTTCAAAAATCCGGGTGTCCGAGCGTGCGACAGAAACACAATACGTTCATTCTTCAAAAGAACAATTAAACTCAGCAAGATCCAATTTAGTTTTAATTTAACCCCTTTTGTGCCGCGGTTCAGTCTCAAGCTTCAGTCGTAGAATTCAGATCAGCTACAAGATTATTTTATTGGATGTGAAATAACATTTAAATATAATCTTTGCCGGGAAAATAAATATTGTCTTCGGAGTGTTATTCTGTGAGAACAATTTGACTGAACTCAGTATTTTAGTTACAATTTTTTTAAAGGAACTTCGGACGAAAAATGTTAAAATGAAAGCCTAAAATAAATAAAAAGTAGAAAACTTATTTAATAAAAAAAGGGTTCGCTTGGTTTCAGCCACACCTGGTTTGGCCGCAAGCCGCTGAGTTTGCTTTCAAGACCGCAAAAAAGCAAACTAAACGTGACAATGAGGTTAACAAAAAAATTGTGAGGACTTGCAATATATAATGACATGTTGATATCACTTTTACTCACAAATTTGGTTTGAAATCCCTTGTTCCTCTAGAGTGTTTTATTAAATAGTTAAATATCGACATAGTTTAAGATCAGAGAATAAACACAAGGCATTTCTCTCAGGTGTATTTTTCGTCGGCAGCTTACTTTCATAACAAATGTACTTTTTTAGTATCAAGTTTTCTGCAAGGAAATGGAATTTCCTATAAAAATCTTTTTTAAAAAGCAATTTATGAGTTAAGACATAAAATTGCTCTTAATAAAAAATAAGTTTATCGTTAATGTCTTTGGGTTTCTATAAAGGTGCGGATAACGGCTAACATTATATATGTATATAAAAATCATAACCTACATATTATTACAACTGGCTGAAATTCTTACTTTGTCAATATTCACCAATAATTCGGTGTGAGTTAAGTGACTCGAAAGATTGTACTGGTCATCGACCCTTATCTTCAACTTCGGTAATACGAAGGAAAAAAGCATCTTCATCACCATCATCTGACTGTCTCAGTCCGTGAATGGGAAAAGGCCTTCCCTGAGTACTAAAAACATTGCATTTTTCTTTGTTAGAGAATACCGCAACTCTAAGATACAACATATTGCGTTACAATAGAGAATATAAACTTAGGAGAAGAAAAGAAGAATTATGGGCGAGAGATAAGCGTGAAATCTGTAATTATTATCTAAACGACAACACACGGCGTCCGGCCTCATGAATAATTTAATTGGCTCGCTGCAGCCCCGGGACGTAAGCTTGCGCACTTGGACCCTATACCTGCCAGCCTAGAATGTTGCTTGTGAATAATAAAGATAGTGATAGTTAAGAAATATTATCGTTGTTATCACATCATACCGCCACATCCCCTACGGGGTAGGAAGAGATTACCGGGCGCCGAATATTTCTATTCTTATAGAGCTCATATTTTTCTTGTACATTCATTACCCTTTTCATACTATTTTATGCGACAATTTAACCATTCATTTTGTTAGTAATAAAGGGTTGGGATCACTGTTTTTACAAGTTTTTTTTTATTATAAATAATTTACTCATACATTGTTTATAACATTATTCGTTAAAAAGTGACAGCTATTTAGGATGAAGCGAGAAATTGTTAAAAAGGGTCATAAATAATGAATGTTTTCAGTACTTCATTGGAACGTTTGAAAAATGTCCTTTCCGTTACGCTTTTCGGTTTGACGCTGAAATATTATCGTAATTGGTCTCGATGTCGAACTTTTGTTCATTCAAATTAACATTTATAAACTGACAATTTATTTCGGCCATAAAAGGATTTTCGTAGCAACAAGTTCAGCAAATGGAAAAACATATTTGGCAACCACGTGGTCAATAAGCTATACTTGAAATATAGCTGATTATTTATTAATTATTTATTACGTGTTTAATATTATTTCGATTAGTTGTTATTTATTACGCCTTTGGTAGGCGTTTTTGTTACACGACACTTACTCGTATCTGATGTAACTTATTCTACCGGCACAACTTACTAAAGGAAATTATAATTTACAATCCAGTAGAGCTGCAGCTGTCTCCTAGATATTTGGGCCACAATAAACTTATGACCAGGACTCTAGAGCCAGCAATATCCTCACAAAGTAGTATCCCACAAAGATGGAAAGCATTGTCTTTTTAAAATGTATGACTGCCTCGTTGGTCGAACGGTTTCATGCGCGACTGCCGATCGGAAGGTCCTGGCTTTAAATCCCGGGTCGGATGCTATTAGAATTTTCTCATTTGGAATTTCTAGTAGTGACTCGGAGTCTGGATCTGTGCCCGATGTATGTCAATAGGCTCACCATCTATTCCATGGGACGTAAACATAACTGGTGACAAGTGAGAGTGTACCACATTCCTCTGCCTACAACTTCGCGGATTACGGCGTGATGTTACGTTTTTTTTAAAATGCATAATTTAATGCAACTTACACACATCTTTACACATTAAATTTTAAAATCATATATTATATAAGAAAAAAAAATCGTTTCATGTGTAATTCTTACTGAAAGAGATTTCATCACAAACACTTCACTTAACATTAGACAAACAGTCGACTGACAACACACACGCCTCAAAGTCCATTCGCGAGGAACATTAATTAATCCGTAGATAGCAATGAGAAGAAAAACATCGAGCGAGCTCCGCAATCTGCAACTAGCGCCGTATAATTCGCTGGAACTAGTTATTAAGTTAATTCTTGAATAAGCGAGCCGGCGACTGAAATTCATAATTCTCGCAGTTAGCATGAAATAACTTGTCGAAGTTTTCAAGTTGCGCGCGGGACGTTTGAATGCAGTCACGCGAATCGTGATGTCGCTTCATTAGACCCCATTCACGGTAAACAGTACTTAATGCAGATTATTATTATGTCATCACGCTAGGTCCCTTACGGAATTGACAACGAGAATTAGGTGCCAGATAGATATGTATA
>DWEC01001861.1:0-12563 GCA_018245735.1 Microceris miodesmiata | reverse complement strand
GTTACATCCAAGACTGTGGACCGTTTTCCTGGAATACCATCGGTCAATGGAGGCCGCCATACGTTAAGTCACATTGTATTAAACGCGGATGATTTAACTTATCAATATACATATGAAGAAATAATCATCGAATTGCGAGATAACAGTCCGTCAGGAGATATCTTTGATACGTTTCGAGCGAGTATCGATATGAATTTATAATAAAGTTGGAAGTTCAATATTATACGTTTTCTCTATATTGCTTTTTTTATATTTACTGATATGTCTTATGAAAGAATATTTTATGTTACTGATATGTAAAAGGACACATTCAGTGCGAAAGGACATGAAATGATGATCTTTCTTAGACTTATCATCATCGTCAAAAACAGTTTCATTGTTCCACTGCTGGACGCGAGTCTCCTCTCTGAATGAGATAGCTCACGGCTACAGTCCGCCACGCTGTCCAAATGCGGGTTGGCCGACTCCGAAGACAACAAAATTAAAAACAGAAAAATAAGAGATATAGGATGGCCTTTCCTTATGCCGCGACATAATTTAAATTTAATCTTAAAAATACATTTTTTTTAAAGAAAACGTTAAACCGGTTTTTGTAAAGGAAACGTTATGACGTTTTTTTACAAAAACCGGTCCGGTATTGGGTTCAAACACGACGCATACGTCGTATTTACGTAACCCAAGACCGGAGCAAGAGCCTGAAGTTTCAGCAATTGGACTTTCACTACTCGTACCTTAATAGCAATAATTCATGAAAAAAATCACGTTAACAAATTACGTTACCGAAGAAAACAAAAATATCTTGTAACAGCGCAAAGTGACTTGAATAAGAAAAGGATAAATTCGTAACCAATTATCACAGTGTCTACGGCACCACCATTCCATCACGGAACAATTTAAGGTCGCATAGTTCTGTTTAAGATGCATTGACTCAGTCGAAGCACTGGAGTTAAGGTTGGAAGCCGGCATCAGCAGTAAATGTGGCAATTCGTAGGCGCCTCGCCCCACAACAGGCATTAGCACTAAATGACACCCAAGAAAAATCCTCCCGAAGCCCAGATCAAAATAGGGGAATAAACGGAGGTTTTCCATTTTTTATTTTCGTTTCATGATGTGATGGAACTGGAATAGAAGTTTTTAATGTCTTTAAGCGTTTCTTCTTACCTTGTGTCTGATTTATTGTACACCGTTTAATTCAACAATATTATAATAAATAACAAAGTAAGTAATATTTAGGGTTTGCATATTAAAGCTGTAGTACATTTTAAAGGAATTAAAATTCAATGGTTTACAATAAATATTTATAATTAATAACACTACTACAACAAATAAGTGTGACAAACAAAATTATTTGGAAGAATCGCGTTAAGTCAGTAAGGGAAAAGATATTTCGTACTCGTTGCTCTCTGCCTGCCCCGTACGGGACCCGGCGTGATAAAATAATAATAAAAATCTAATACATTTATAGTCAATTACAACAATTTTGGATCCTTATTAATTCTTACTTTGAGGAGCGCACCGATGAGAATGTACAAGACTTGCGAAAATGCCGTAATCAGTGGTATTAGCCCAATGCTTTTTTCATCTTGAATCCTTAGTATCGAGACCTTGCAAGGTAATTTTGTTCGGCTTAGTTGCTTTGACATAGTTCTTTCTTTAAAAGAAATCTCATGACGTACTTAAAATCTAATTATTCCCTATGAAACATTGTAAAAGCAATAATTTCGGACTGACCACTATGTATTTAACTGGGTGAAAATTATTATTAGACTTGTAAGACAATTCTTACTTACAATTAGATATTTGGCACTTAGTGCGCTTTGCCTATACCATTAGCCCTTAGGATGATAATATAAGACTCATTTATTTCATTCTTCGAAATGAATAGACAATAATCGTATAACCCTCTTACACAGTAGTGCTTAAAGCCTATTAGGGACCTTGTAATAAGTTACGATCTGGCTCTCTGCCAGACCTGCAACTGTTCTAAGACGTTACAGCTGTAATGAAAGCTAAGTGCAAACAATCTGTGTACCAAAAACAAATAAATTAAACAAGTAAATTCATCTAAAGTGCTAGAATCATAGATGTGATTATGCAAAGGATATTTAAAGACAATACTATTGTATATGCTCGATAGCATCTACACTACCTGCCAAGCCCGACAAGGCCAGCATGGCAGCCTTATCCTTCTCATCGTGTATCCCGGCGTCCAACAGTGGAATTATAAGGAGTTGATGATGATGCCCATCATCGGCCCATACGTAGAGAATGGTAGTCTTACCATGTTGTCATGCTTCAGAGGACACAAAATCTAACATTTATAAAGTTCTCCATCCAAGTCATTGAGGTATAATTCTGTCGAGTATCGGTATATACGCTTGTCCAATAGTGAGACATAAAAAAAAAATGATATCAAGTGTTTTTCAATTCACACCGACTAAAATCCTTTCCAATAACTGGAATAAGAAGTGTCGTTTATGGATCCAAGAAAAATGCACTTCCATTATTATATAGCTACCATACATCAAATATACATCCATGCTTGACAAGTCTATAAGGTGTATTAGAAAATGATCTAACATTATGCTGCGCTAAAAACTGTTTTAATGCAGTCAAATGAAGTATACACTGGCGGCTGATTTTTATATAACTATTGTATCAATGTGAAACTGCCCTTATACGTACAGTACACAATAATGCAGTTTGGACCACTAGCACCTGGTACCACTCAAACGCCGAGCTAGATCTTACTCCTCACTAACTGATACTTTACCCCTTAATGGCCGTCAGAACAACTCAACAGTGATACAAAAATACTATACAATGTACAAAAAAATAAATCATTCTTATAAGACATATATTTTACAATAACAAGCAATAGTCTCTCCAAGACCGATACATGTATGAAGAAAGTGAAGAAGCTTGTAAGGTCTCTAATAACAGAGATATGTGCTCAATATGTGCTCTCAGCCCACCTTATAAGAGACATGGAATGTCGAAATAATGATAATAAAAACGCATGCTCGCATATCACAAAAAAACGTTACAACATGTCGTCGTACAGTTGACATGTAAAACGATATATCACCATCCAATATTACAATGAGATTAGATCTCAAAATGTCTGTTCACATAACATTTAACAGCTTATTGTATCGATGTAATCGAAAGATACTGTATCGGGGAAAAAGCAAACAGAAGACGCTATTTTGAACTTATAACACACATCGTAAGATTATATGATCGAGATAAACATTATGTTACATATGAACTGAGTGAGCTTGGTAGTTTGTTTTGGCGAAGCAAAGACTTTTTATCGATCAAACTTAGAATAGAGTTTGTGTCGTTTTTAACATTACATCCTATAATTGTAACTTTACACCTATGTACTACCAGAGGAAAAACGACTTAATTTATATAAGAGTTAAGTTTAAAATAGCTTATTTGCAATTACTCTACGGCAATATAAAGTAAAATATGTCTGCATTCTCTGTTTGTATGACGAAACTTGTCACAAGTCGCCATTGCCGCTCACTGCCGTCCGCAACCTACTTAGATCTGAACTGCAGTACTAGAACTGTTAGCTTTATTAACTTTAGTTAGTATTACTAATTAATAAGACTTTTAACAACTGAATTACCATTATTAATAAAGTGGTGTTGGAGAAACAATATGTTAGCTAGTTTATATCAAATTGGGATAGTGTAATAAATATGAACTTGCGAGAAGTTCATACATTTCTTACTACTCAAATATTCATTATCACTAAATTTATTTATTAATTCATTCGTTCATTATTTCATTCGTACGTTTATTCATTAATTCGTGCATTTATTAGTTCTCATATTTATCCATTTATTCATTTATTTTTACATTTGTGGCAACATGAATCATTTTAAGTACTTTTGGCTGTTATCGTGATGGTATTCTTACTTGTCGGAATTTTATATATTTGTGAGACAAAATATGTATATTTGTCTTCCTTCACAATATACATAAATGCCACATCTAAATTCCCAACATCACACTTCAAGATGGATACATCTCATTCACCTTATACTTTTGATATTGTTAATTTTGAATATTATTATCGCATGACCCCTTCTACACTTATTACTAGAATCGCACCACCGACGATCTGCTCGTACAATCCATATTAAACATGAGTAACATGTCTGCCGGATAACTGCTCTATGCAATTAGGAGAACGCTATTAGCCAAATGAAATTTCGCACATGAAAGAGTTATAGAGCTGTGACTAATTAAACCAACAAAAGGTCAGTAAACATGACTCATTTGATCGTTAAGTCGTTTGTCGGGAACCGAACACTGTTCCCAAGTTGGACGAAATAGCGAAACCGGTTTACGTTCAAACTAAATTCGAAATGTTCATCATTAGTTTATTGATTTACCGACAATGTGAGTGTTTTACAATGAATGATGCGAACGCGAATTCACTGAGTTGAAAAGCGAATTGATTTCCATTCGTTCATACGCAGCCGAATTGTTCGTTCAGTCTACATGCTTGACAGAATATGACAGTAACAATGCTTCATAAGTACAAACTGAATCGTTTACACGATTATGCTGATGGCGGAATATGAAATAAATCATGATAATAAATACAACGAACAATGGGTATAGTTCATGATTAATTTATTTTGAACAAATAGGTCAGATACTAGCTGATTGGAAAGTCGGAAGTCTCCGAAATCGGCGAGCATATACGAAGAGAGTGATTTACAGTTAAGGTCAAAATTCAAATCATTCGTACAGTGATTACTGATAAAACTTCTATAATTAACTACACACGTGTACTGCGGTTGAAATAAAATCATTCAAACCTGTCGTTACTTATGGAATGCAAAACATCTAAATACCTACTGAGTTATGTTAGACGTCATGTTATTTATAGGATATATTGAAATGGTAAAATTGTTTAAAGTATATTACCTACTAGCGCGACAACATATCATCTGAATAATTTTGTTTGTTTACTATCCTTCCTTTCTCGTCTGCATAGTCACTATCTAGTAATCTGAAGGAATTTTATAATTTATAACAAAAATAACTTAAATTTATTACTGATTTTTCCCGACAGATAAATTATATGCGAAGCGAAGCGTAAAAGTACATAAGTCTTAATTAATTTAAATTATTAAATGAAATTAATTGGTGTTTAATTCATTCCGAAAAATAAAATTTCGTAAAATAAATACATGGATGGACATAGAAAAACGAGAAAATCTATTATAAACTAATAAAAAACAATTCGGCATGTAATAAAGCGGCTAAAAACGATATGAAACTCCTACGAATTTGATTAAAACATTGCTAAGATCAAAGTGCTGACATTATTTTAGGAACGTAAATCATTTATATTTAGATGTTTTTGGTAAAAGCACCGGGTATTTTGAGTTATGGCAATATTTCATAGAAGACAACACATTATACATATCATTGTGTCATTTCTTCCATACAATTTGAAGACTAGGCAATTTTTGTCTCATTGATATTCTACATTTTGCAAAGCAGTCTTTTTCTGAATATGTACCACATACACTTACAGGCAATTGTTACGATTTTAAAATTATAAATGCAAAAAGGCCTTAGCTATTTCTAATGTATAAAACAATAAAGCAGCGTGTAAATAAAAATGTGAAAATACCACTGAAATTTATAAAAATATTCGAGACTTCGTTACAGTTGCTAAGCATGGAGAGAAAAGTCTCTTAAAAAATAATCATTGTGCTAAGTCAAGACATGACAGTTTTAGTTTACTGGAAATGATAATCGACTAAGTTATTATACTGTAACCAACGGCGACAACGTACAACAATAACAAAATATTTGGGTGTTCTCTTTGAAATTATCTATGAGATATCTATCACCTTTTAGACTACACCGCAAAAAAAACGTCATTGTCATTAATCTAATTCGCGACACATTAGCACCAATTGAATCGAACACATCACTGGGAGTTTCAGTTTAGATTTAATTAATAACGGCTATTATTTCGGAAATTTAAATTTGGAATATTGTACCATGTTCTATATTCTAAAACATGTGCTATCTTCTAAAACTTTTTGCTCTCAATTTTAAATATTATTCCGAAAGAATTAAAGAAACAATCATGGCAGAACACAATCCCTGGACCTACCAGCTATATATTATAACTTATTGCGCAACGATAAAATAAAATTACGTATTCAATACCTAAAAAATCTTTGTTTATCTTATCACTAAAGTATCATCCAGTCTAACGCTTTCCTAGGGAATGTGACTAGATTTAATTTTCTGTAAAAACCATCTATCTTCGAATATAACAATATGACTGTAGTATTTAAAACAATAATAAAAATCATTTATAGAATTATTACAGTGATGTGTAAATACAGTATAGCTCACAATAAAATGTATAAATGAAACTTTCTCAGAACAAACAATTAACGTTTAAATTAAGAAGGAAACTTAACGATACATCAAAATCGATAATATAAATTCAAAATTCTAAAGCAATGCACTGGTCAATGTTAAAATAAAATAAATACATCATATAACCTTATTTAGTATGTATGATGTAGAGAAATATAGACTAAAAAGGCAGTATAAAATCTTAGAAGCCTATAATTCGTACAATATATCCTTATCCTTTCTTTTCATTTAAGTCAAGGGGCACCATTGTTTCTGGAAGGTCAGTACTATCAGTACTCAATCTTCGGCCACTGCAATTCGTAAAGCAAGTATCTCCAACTCCAAAATTTTCTCCATCCTCAATCGATTGAGGCAAATTTCTGCCGATCGTTTCCGGTAAGAGGAAGGTCGAAAATCCCGATAGCAAAGCTAAGAACCCAAAGATTATAGTTGGAAACTTTGGATTCAAAGAATCAAGCAGACTTATCAATGGCGTCAAAGCACCAGACACACTTGCACACATGCTACCCAGACCAACACCAGAACTTCTTACCACTGTCGGGAACAGTTCTGCAGAGTATTTGTATATTATAGAGTATGATCCTGATATAAAAAGCTTGCCGACCATAACAACACCAGTAGCTGACGTAGAGCCATGGGGCAGCGCCACTACGACTAGACAAGACACGCCTCCCAACAACATCATTGCACTGATAAGAGCTCGATGACCGACTCGGTCCAAGTAATACATAATTATTACATAGCTGGGTAGTTCGACCACGCCCATTAAAAACATTATAAAATACGGGTTTCCATTGAGTTTTCCAGTGTTCAGAGAGAGGCCGTAATAAACAACCGAATTAGCAAACCAGCATCCACATACAATTAAAGTTTTCCTCAACATATTTGGTGTTTTGAATAGATCCGATGTTCCAGCCGAGTGTTCATCAGTATACTTAGCACACGTTGCCTTACAGTGAGAAACTAGTAACGATGTATCTACCGTTTCGTTAGATCCATTCATTTTTAAAGCTTTTTCGATTATGGCCACGGACTCCCGAGCTCGACCTTGAGACCACAACCACCTTGGGGATTCATCCATCACAAACCATTGAGGAAGCAATACAATAGCGTGCATAGCATACACAATCTGTAAATAGAACCTGTTGTCTATAAGGTATCCCCAAGCGGCCAGCAGCATTATTCCAAGAGCGAACATAATTTGAAACATAACGCCGCATATTGTGCGTCTGCTGGGGCCCACTAATTCCATTGTGAGCACGAAGCCAGCAATGTATGAGCCCGATCCGAAGATTCCGTAAATAAAACGTACAGCTATGAACTGGTAGTACGAAATGGTAAAGGCTACACCAACTCCGAACAACAGCTGGAGAACGCCGGCCCAAACAAACACAGTTTTTCTTCCAAATTTATCACAGAATCTCCCGAGCAAGACAGAACCGACCACCACTCCAAACATGTATGCGGTCTGAGCTGCTGCACCCATCCATCGGCGGTCGCAAACAAAATCCCATTCGATACCACGAGACGACGTGTAATATTGCGTATCGTATATCCAAGACGCACAGTAAGCTGTCGTATTGTTTTGTCCATATACCATACAAGACTCAAGTTTTCCATGTTCATTCAGAGGTATTGCACTCAGTACTCGTGAACTGTTCCAAGGTTCTGTGTTATTTTGAGTATCGATCCCATGAAGAGCGCACCTGAAACATTAATTGGATAGCTGTAATACAAAATCATATAATATGTAGTACATCCGTGCAATACAAGCATAGGTGTATGCATCTTGCAATGTGAAGCTGTGCTCACAAACATCTACAGATCTACAGATACGTCTAGTATGAATTGCATATGAATCGATTGATTGAATTGATTGCATATAGACACATGAATCGATTATACTTATATAAAATATAAATATATATTTTAATTCGTGACGCGTTATCAAGTGTGATCACTACGTAGCTTATTAAATGAAGTTTTGATTTCGGCTTTTGCAGGCGTTGTCGAATATACCACAACCGTTAAATATCGTTCATATTCCTTTTGTAACATGCAATTATGAGAAGGTATATTAACATGCACCAGTGTATACATATACATCTATGTCACATGATAATTCATTTAAGCGTAAGAAGAATGTATAGATGCACATACATATATATGTAAAACGAAAATACAAGCGGTTTTAAATGCAATAAAATCCATTTCCGTCGGTGTTGCTTACAAGAAAAGTTACTTACGTTTAATATATTAACAGCACTAAACATCACTGAGGTAACGATCACCAAAGCCGAGTCCTTAGGTATCGCACCCAACCCGAGGTAGGCAAGCCAAACTGTACACTACGGAGTACAATCGAAAAGCAGTAATATTAGGTTATTTGGCCATCCCTCCGCCAAGTTCTAATCATTGATTGAAATGATCTCTTTGTACTTATAAAATATAACACTAGTACGTCTTTAATCAAAACTGCTTCATTGTATATGTATACCTAATACATATAAATACTCATTTTACACTCACTTCAATCATTGATTAATGGCCGACCTGTAAAAAAAATGTTCTCTCATGCAGGTAAAGAAATAATTAAGTATAAAAATCGTGTAACAGTGTAAATCAAGGTCTGTTTAATAGAATATTATATTTAATAATAAGGATAATATAATTGAAAGGAAATAATATGAAATACCCATAAAAAGTCCGCTACGCTGACGATACTTTCGCATACACCAGAAATATCACAACACCAAGTAAACGTTTACAAACATATCAAGCGCATCCTTTACCACCAATTAAGATTAATATACAAGAAATACAGGTTTCACCCTTATTGGGATCACACAACACTTCACCCTACAGGGTAAAATATTATTTACATGTAGTCTAATATTTGGGATATACCATTAAAAATCTAACACGGAAACTTGATATACCTACATACGTAACTGAAAAATCGTTTCTCGTTTGTAATCGGACATAACAATAAACATAACAAAATAATGAACTACAGTTAAAAGCTAACCTTGAATGTTGACCTATAATGTACCACGATTAAGTAAATATGTTTACATAGGAAATAAAACAAATTACGATTTCCTGAACTGTATAAGAAAATCTTCATCATAATATATATTTTGTTATAACTATTTGCTTCTGAAACAGATATTGATGTTAATTGTAATGTTAAGTTGTATTATAATTATTTAATATAATACATTAATGGATAACCAGAAATCATGCATTTATATCCATCTAAAAACCCGAATTATTTTTGTTCGTGCTTCGTACAGATCGATTTTTAATAAAAGAAGGTAATTGGTTAGAAATTTAAATTTTCATGCCGTCTTTTTATTTATAAAATAGGTCATGGATTATTTGCCGCGCCAACTAAGCCCTATTCACAATTATAACCTAGTTATTATTTACATATGTGTAGGTATAATTCATTTGTTTACACAGTGGAATACATTCATCAAATAAACGGAAGCCTTGAATTAAGAAGGCTTGTCTGTATGTATGTGGTTTACAAGAAACATTTAATCTAGCAATAAGGGACATTTAAATTTCATAATACTAAAGGAGTTGTTTTAAATAGTGGTGACATTTCAATTTTTATATGACATTTATTAACTTCCCAATATGCATGATGAGCATTTACTTACTTGAGTACTTTGCAATACTCGTTACAATGCTAAGGGTCATGTTTTCAATTTCCCACGCGTTCATCACGTTAGTGAGCATAAACGCTACGTTAAATGTCATGCCTCGTCGATTGCCTCGTTGGTCGAGTGGTTGCAAGCGCGACTGCCGGATGGGAGATTCTGGGTTCAAATCCCGGTTCGAGTACTATTGGAATTTTGTAATTCAGAATTTCTAGTAATGACTCTGGAGCCTGACTGACGGATTGAGTCTGGATCTGTGCCCGGTAAATGACAATAGACTCACCATCTATTCCATTGCACTTAAACGTTAGAGGTGAAAGGTGGAAGTGTACTACACTTCTCTGCCTACCCTTTCGGGGATTACATGCATGAAGTTACGTTAAATGTTGTAATGATCAATGAATAACAGAACAACGTAAAAGTAAAATACATCTGGTCTGTACACTCTTAAAATATGTTTGTATATTTCTGAACTATGTACAAAGTATACTAAAGCTTAGAACTTAGGATTCAACGATAAAAATTAAATGTTTAGAATTTTAACTTAGAATCTCAACGTAAATTCGATATTTATTTCGTTGCAATAACTATAGACCACACCAAATTAATATGCTCACTTAATCGATCGATCGAGACGCGCTTTATTGCTATTTATTTACACTTTATTATAATTGCCATTCGATAATTATAGAGCCAGATTCTACCTTTTATTCATATGTTATTTAATACTTAGAAAATGCTAAACGTATTATACGTATATACCTACGTACTATACGTAGTACGTAACGGTATTGGCTAAATATATTTTCGCATGTTTCCAACGTACCTATGTTCCGGTACCGCGGCCACCGTCACCAACGACAGCATGTGCATGCCGGCTGTCATCGCCGCAAGAATATGTAGAAAGAATTGAAAGCCTTGGTATCGCCCGAAGTCGCCTGAAACACAAACAGAAATTTTCGTATATAACACAACACCACGCCTATAATCCCCGAAGGGGTAGACAGAAGAGTGCAGTACACTCCCACGTTTCACCAGTTACGTTAAGTCCCATGGAATAGGCGGTGAGCTTATTGCCATACGACGGCCACATTTCCAGACTCCGAGTTACTCCTACAAATTCTAAAGTAGAAAAAATCTAATACATAGTACCCGACCCGGGATTTAAGCCCAGGGCCTCCCGGTTGGCAGTCGCATTCGCAACTACTCGACCAACGAGGCAGTCGAAAATCTTCATATACAATTGCATAAATAAGGAAAATTACAGAACGTGGATAATATATACAGAAATTCATTATTTGTGTTACTATATTAGTAATTCAAGGACCCGCTCAAAGTGGTTTTTAGTCATACAAATGACGTGCCGAAACTAGTTTACAAACGGACAAAATTCCACAAATCTTAAATTTGCCGCGTAATATTGTAGAGAAACAACATCTATGTACATAAGCAGGCATATATATGTATATATTATCAAATATTTGCCATAGTTTGCGAGTAACGTAAAGAGAACAAGTCTAACATAATTTAAATTATCAATGAAGATGTCAAAGAGTTTCTCAATTCGTGATCATTTTATACGGACATGCTGATAGTGGCTGTAACACGCGACGAACAATTTGTGCCTAATATTGGCATTCATGATGTAATGATTATTGTACGTTTTAGTATTGTATTAACTTTTTAACACATTCTTTATATCATACAACATTTAATAGAAGATTTTAATGGTTGTTTATTAAATCAATTAATATACAACCGACAATCATACGAGTATTGAGGACAATATTAAAAAAATAATGGAGTAAAATATTAGTAGGAAAGAATATAATCATATAAATATCAGAGTGTCACTCAACATAGTCTGAGTGCAATGATATTGATAACTCAATCAAAACATAAAGCCATTCAATAGTGTTTTCATTCTTTGAATCGAGGCCATAGTTTCAAAGATAACCGCGTGTAATAATCTCAACGCCGCGTCTCACGGCAGCTATTTTAGTATAAAAAGAGAACAAGCGCTTTTTTATAAACAGATGTGATTCAATTCGAAACCAAAGGAATTAAAATGACATTCATGTTGATAGCCCTTTTTAGAAATTTCGAAACTAAATTTTATCGTACATACGCGTCATTATCATTATCTATTGTATGTTTAATATAATTCTTGTGTACTAAACTCATGAAATATACTAAACATAAGTTTACAAAAAGGAAAGGTAACGAATTGTCAAGGTGTTTCAACGAAATTAGGACAATTCAATTCTTGTTTTTATAATGCAATTATTAGTAAGAGTACCAAGTTATTGACGCCTTGAAAGTGACAAATAAATAATCAGTAAGACCTAGGGGAGACTGGGTTTGGTTGAAACAATTCATAATATAGTGGCCCAGTAGCGATCGAAATTCGATCGTAAATCATAAAAAAATCAGTTTAAGCGTTGTCTAGGTTCTAATGTC
>DWEC01001860.1:0-12567 GCA_018245735.1 Microceris miodesmiata | reverse complement strand
TGTATATACCAACATATGTATGTAGGCATACATCACAGAACAAGAATACATCACATCACACTCCACTAGCGCTGTGAGCGGAACAACACAGACGAATGCAAACAAAAACAAAACACCATGCAATTTGCGCACTGCGCGACGGCCGGGGCGAGTGTGGGAAGATTAAACGCTGGCGAGAGAAAATGATATAACTACATGTAGTGGGCTTCAACATCTTCCTCCTCCACGTGTGACAGTCCTTATTGTTGAGGGTCGTGCCTCCTCCACGGATGACTTTCTCGTATATGATTTTGCGCCATCGGTTCCGGTTTCAATATCATCATCATTATCATCGTCGGCATCAGCCTATCTCAATCCATTGCTACTTCAATATACATACCTAGTACCTACTACTAAATGACAAAGTCAGTTTTAAACCCAAAAAGTACCAAAAGTAGAAATTACTTAAAATTAGGAGGAATAAATGAAAAATAATCGTATGAGTATATAAATAATTTATAATTCAATTTCACTCTGATATAATGAATGCGTACAATATTATCCTGTTACGTCCTTTATATACACACTAAGCAAAGAGAACAGACAGCTAAATAGCTCTTTCCTTACATACGTTACCTGCTTCTTTCTTCATTGATCACTTATTTCATACACACACGCCAATTACGGAGACTTTTAAAACCTCCGTCATCCAGATCCTCACCTATATGACTAAGATACGCTAGGCTTATTCTTCGTCGTTACCTGCATCTATCCATCATATCCACAAAAGTTATCCATCTTCAAGCATCCTGATATCATGGAAATGAATCAATAATATCATTAAACATGTCGCATTTTATTGATTTACATTAATTACCGTCTAGAGGAAACAACAACATATTCCAACAGTGGAATGTTTATCATTCCACTGTTGGAATATGGGTTGGATTGAAAAAAAAAATGAAAACAAAAATTTATTTACAAATCATCAATTACACGCATCAAGAATACATTTGTATACGATTGTATGAATACATTTGTATACGATTGTCGATTGTATTCAATGGGTTTACGACCGCATTCATCATTAGCGCTCGGTCGCGTGTCTGACTAACAATCCACCCGAACCCCGATATGAAGGCATAAGTACCTTTGACATCGGCGTCGGTTTTAATTGAGACCGACGTGACATAGAGCTGGTGTTCCTTAATTGTTATCAACTTTTTGCCGCGAGTTGGCTGCTTATTTAGTAAATCGATGACATAGGTCTGTTTAATCAAAAATGGAATGATTCAACACTGAAACACTATAAAATTATAATACTTAATTAGATATGTATAAAAAAATGCACTAAAGAAAATTATAATAATGATCTTGATTTGAGGAACAAAATGTCTATTTATCGTAAATTTAAAAATGAAGAGATATCATACAGATCTGTAAAGATTCAAGTAATAGCATGCAAGATTTTTTATAATTTTTTACCAAACGTATACAACTATATAAGAGAAAAGCCATACATAACTTCTTCATTACTTTAACACTACTAAAGGAGCGAGAGAAGACTTTGTAAGACAGATATTGAAGATATAATAGAAACGCGGTCAAAATGGGGTCATTACGTCGAATACGCGATTTGACACTCGCCGACAGCACTCTCAATATACTCGTAGATGTACGGAATATACTTCATTTTAAAAAGAGTATATATTGCTGTAAAATAATTAAATACAAACGAGAAAGATATTATAAATTTACCCGACGAAAATAATATTTTTCACATCGTAACATACCTATCAGGTTGAGAAATACAACAGCTGGAATTAGTGAAATATTCGACAGAGCCATATATGGCGGCTGAAATAAAGGAAACCTCGCTCATCTCTCTAGTCGTGTGCCGTGAGTGGATCAGAACAGACAGATACAAATAGGACAGCAAAAGCATTGCAATTTAGTCGAAGCACAAAGAGACAGAGAGGGAGAGAACAAGAGAGAATAAGAGTAATTGAGTACTGTGTTGTGAATTATGAATGTTCGTATGGATGTCAAAAATACCTTAATAATTTCGTATATATGTAGGTAGTTGAAAAGCCGCCGTTGAAATGTCCTAAGATATTTATTATTTATACAAGCAATTGTCGTCAATGCTGTAACGTACAAATGCACAAAAATGTTCAGGTGTGTTTTACATTGAGTAAGGCAAAAGCCGAACAAATATAATGATTGCGATGTAGAGTTTAAGAACCTAAAATGCATACAGTATTATATCAAATTGGATAATACAAAGTGAAATGAAGACACAATACTATAGGGGATTGTGAACATCATTCTTCCTCAATGACATAATTGCGACTATTTCATGTAATGAATAAATAGGTCTAATGCATTTATAGAAGACATTCTTTCACCTTAAACCACTTTTTATTGTAAAATCAACTTTGCAGATGTTAATGATAACGGAAGAGTAAACAATTTAGAACGAATGGCAGAACATAAAATGAGAGAATTTCGATAGACGCAGACATCGAGGGAGACCAAACCTCATCTGTTTAGACTAAATAGAAGAAGCACATCAGATCTATAAGGACGGAAATATTTGACACTCGGTGCTCCTTGCCTAGTAAGTAAGGGACCTGGATGGATAGTAACAAAAATCCGTTCAGCAGTTTTGTCATAAAAATGTAACAGATAGAGAATTACTTTGGCGTTCATAATGACAATATGTAATGATTACTTACATTAAACGAAAGCAACTAAAAGAAGACAAACGAATATAATTGTACAATTCTAACACACAAATATATACAAATACAAATAAATACAATACAAACGCAAACGGCAACTAAAAACACTTTTATTTTCAGACGATTTCGCGTCCTAGTGTTCTGAAGTCGCGATAATCCACAACACCTTCTCGGGAACACAAAAGTAAAGGAATATAAGACAGTCGCCTACTATTTTATTGTTTCTCTCTTTTATTTTACTTAAGCTCCACTCTAGTGTACACGACGCTGGCGGCGAGGTGAGACAAATTAATGGTATAATGAGTTTGGACACAAAATACTACTGTGAAACGAAATAAGGTAATTTAGTACACATTTCAAATAACATCACGCCTGTAATACCTGAAGAGGTGGGCAGAAGAGTGTAGTACGGTCCCAAGTTTCGGCAATTACATTTACGAATAGGTGCTGAGCCTACTGCCATAATAGGGCATAAACCCGGACTCCGAGGCACTATAATTTTTTTTTGTACTAATGTGATAATGATGTCAATGGCACTTCTAGAGACATTCATAAATTATGTACCGGCTTAAATCACGTACGTACGTATGTTCTTTCGCGATACTTCGACTAGTTACGGATCTATGCGAGGTCCTTGAAAACATACGTGAGCTAAGCCAATACCTAATTTGACTTCGAACGAAGATGGATGCTCACGACACGTTCAATAGTAGTGAAATACAATTCCAAAGTTTGATATATAGTCCTTTGACTGTTTGAGTTATTAGTTTGTAACCGTTCGAATATTTGAGTTATTATTTTGTAGCAATCAATAAACGAACAGCTAAAGTAGGGAGCTACATATTTTATATCAAATCTAAAGAATATCACGTCTATAAGAATATAGATAGCATTACAATATAAAACATACTGTGTATGTACGAGTACTATAGTAAATCTAATGAGTTCTCATCAGGTTTTGTAACAATGAGGTTATTTGGAACTGGGTGCTCTCTGCCTAGCTCGTAAGGGACAAGGCATGACGATAATAATGCCGTTAACCATAGTAATATTAATAATAATAGCACCGAAAAATGAACCGTCCATATCGATTTTGAGTAAAAAAAAAATCAGGGTCAATGGAGGTCAGACGTGGCATATGTTTTGTATCGATCGTGTTCACGTTTCAAGAGGCTCGTTAAACAATCGATATCTTTTGTTATTGGATTGGACAGCACATTAATTAAAAAAATGTGTGTGATTTAAAAAAACACGTACTGATCCACAGTGCTATTCTGATTGGAGGAATACTGCAGCGAATTGCATTAAATATATATCTATCTACATAATATGTTTATTTTATAATAGTAATATAAGGAGATATTAAAGAATAATATTGGTATATTTTTGTAAGTTCAGTGTTAGTAACATTTACTGACAATCGATACTTCGCTAGCATTGCGGTATCTATATGGTCTTAAGACTTCTCAGTATAAGAGGAGATTCGCGTCCAGTAGTGGTATAACATAAAAGTTTGACGATGATGCCACTTCAGTACAAGAGTCACAATAATCTCTATATAGTGTCTAGATAACAATAGTTGAGACTATAAAAAATTAAAAGCCAGATTGATTTTAAAGATTTAGTTAATTATTCGCAATTACTGGCCATTATATCTACGTTGTCTATTTAAAAATAAATATAAGTTTGCACAATAACGTGATTGAAATGTCTCGCTTGAAGTTTCATCAAAATAAATCCACGCTGGACCCATCAAAATTGTATCAGCCGTATCGGGGATTAGCCCGGATGAACAAAATCACAGAGAAATATTTTTTGTTAAGCTGCAAATTATCACATTTTATTTGCATACCTATGAAAGTGAATTATAAAAAGGGTAAAAAAATTTTGACGAACCAAAACGAACAAAATAAAATGCTGCTAGCTCATTAGCTGTAATATATTTATTGATCTAACAATAAAACCAAAGAAAATATTCCATTAAACTAATAACTACGTGTACAATCTCTTGTCAAAACTCCTGTATCCCCGATACGAGTACAACACGTATTTTAATATGAGCGCTCCCGGTACATTTTTCAATCGGGACAGATTTATGTAGACAAAGTCTCCATTCGGTCGATGGCAATCTGCATTGTTTGAGTTTCGCTTGAAACGTGTATTATCCGATTCAATGTCTCCACATCTTTTATATTTAATTATACAATATTAAAGGTAAAAATTTTAAAATGGAATTATTATCATTTTATAGGTGTTCACGTTTATTTAAAGCTATTTGTCTTCGTATTTATATTTCTTATTCCGTATTCAGCGTGGCGGACTGTGGTCTTTAAGGTTTTCATTCTTAGAGCAGATTCTTGTTTTTATTTATTTACTATGATATTTTCTCCTAAGTATAGCATGAGATCAAAATTAAGGATTATGAACCTAGTTATCGTCACTAACTCTTTCGAGGTATCAGAGTACATCTGAGGATGCACAGTCGCATCACTTTACGAAGTTTTGCTATCCATACGAGGATATCTCAACTCAATGGCACTTTTGTATGTAAGTGGAGTTTCAGCAGAATTGCAGTCTCCAAGTTATGTTTACCAAAAGCAAAGTGACCTTTGAATGTGTGGTTAACGAAAAACAAAACCCACATATTCTTGATAGATTTTATCGACCATGAATGAGTTTACGCCGTTCATTTAATTATCCATTATTAATGGATTTAGAGGTGGTTATTATTGTGTTACGGCTTTTTGTTGTTGATCATTTGTAGTTTTTTTATGAATTATTTATATACACGTACATTATAAAGTTGATCGCCAAGTTGATCAAGTTGAAGCCTCGTTGGTGGAGTGTTTGCAGATGCCCCTGCTATTTAAGATATCCTATGTTCGATGTCTGGGTCGGACAATGTATTCTTGGGTTTTTTTAACTTGAAAACTCTCCACGAAGGTCGGATTTTTCCAATGTATGACTCATAGGCTCACCCTCTATTCCATGATAGGACTTACACCATAATTAGTGAATCGGGGAACTCTTATACACTCTTCTGCCTGCTTCATGGAATAATACAAGCATAATAGTAATTTAATGTCGAAATTAATTTAATAATAAAATAATTTTATTTTAACACTTCTTTTGGGGGTGTTAAGCACAAAAAACTCACTGTTGACACGGTGCGAAGTGCAAAGTGGGTCGGCGTTAAAACAAAATGCTCCCGTTATCCACGGCCGCGAACGGGCGCAGCAGCGGCGACGGCATGCGGCGTCACGTACCGCCACTCAGACGCACTCAGCGCGGCCCGTGTTAATATTCATGTCGCGCTCGTTTGTTTATTTGCTTCTCACTCATATATTATATCGATCATGTTAATTGCATGAAGCTTTATAATTCTTTATTTAATAATTTTGTCACCACCACCACTCACTATTTCATAGCGGGACGTATAACTGATGAAACGTGCGAGTGTACTAGTAGGAGTGCCCCTGCCTATCTCTTCGTTGCTTTCTATCGTTTATTAATTATTTATCATCAATATTTTTTGTCAATTTTTTTTTCTAGGAATGAGAAGATCTTGTATAACATTTTGAAAAACCAGTTACAAAAGCGTACTAAATAATACCTTTTGACATTCGTAGTTAGTATCGGTTGATATGGAAAATGTGTAGTTGGCGCATTTTTCAAGGTAACAAAAAAGCGATTTGATGCGTAGAGTCGAAGATCGAGCTCAGTGGCGTGCTATTGGAGAGGCCTGTGGCCAGCAGTGGAGTTTGACTTGAGTTAATAATAATATTTTACATACAACGTTGATGTTTAAATAGCCGAAGGTTAAATTGGGTATAATATAGCCGACGGTCTGCATTGTTCAAGCTCTTGCAATCGGTATTATAATCAAAATACCAAATCGCTTACCAACGGAACACGCTGATACAAGAATATTCGCGAAGATTATTAACATGGCGTATATCGTATAAAAATTCTTGTTACATATGTACATATTTTTAACATCTCTATGGAATTCTATTTCAAAATGAAAAAAATATGTGCATGACATACTTTTAACGTTTCTATGGAATATTAATTGAATTATTATTATTATATTAATAGAGCCGAAAACACCCTAGTCTGAAAGAGTCCTAAGCAGCTAAGCTCAGATTTTTTTATAAATCAAGTAATAAAATTATTATAGATTTGAGCGGAATCGCTGTCAAAGTTTATTTAAACTAGTGGGAAATTTTTTTGCTACTACTATTAATATTTTCATATTCAGCCATCCGCGCGCAGCTGAGAAATACAACCTGTTTAGAGTCCACATAATTCTCGTGTCCAAGGTGTTTATAAAAGCGGGCAACATTGTTTATTTCGCTTCATTAATTCACCTAGGAGAGTGTCGTGTCGGTTGGCGGTGATCGCGCAGCTGAACAAATAGCTGTTGTGTCGCGCTTGCAAGCGGACACTATTATTTCCCATCTTTTCCCGGTCCCGCGGGAGTTATTCCCAACGTGACGTGTACAGATGCGTTACTTTATAATTACAACTTGTAATAAAATAGTTGAATCCAAAATGTGGCATTTGAATCCTTCTCTATTACATATCATGTTGAAGTAGTTATATCAAAAGTAACTACATATAAACTATATTAAAGATTAATTAACCAGAAGTGAGCGATTATCTTCATAACCATTATGTATCAGTCTACTATTATGTAAAGGATTTTGCTAATGAACACTATCGAGCCCTTTCTCAGATTGTGTGACATACAAGTGACGTATTAAAGGGATTGACGAACATTGGTTCACCTTCAATCACTAGTTAGGCTCACCAACTATGCACCAACTATATAACTCATAGGGGAGGCGGGGGGCGGCGGGATGTTACCTTTCTAATAAGTAATATACAATAATTACGTTAATGGCTACCCATTCACCATGATCACCACCATGTTTTTTTTATTCCTACTCTGTTGGACACGAATCTGGTCTCAGAAAAAGAAGGTCTAAGCCCATAGCCCAGCGCTAAATATATAGTCTGTTTGATGTTATTTCCCAAGTACAGGAAAACAGAAACTGCCTTGTAAATTATCACGGGATAATACAGTATAATTCCCTTCCTGACACGGGTTGTAACATCCTTAAAGCGGGGCTGCAGGCGTTACGCACATTCCCGTCTTGTTTCCACTCATTAATTATTTGAAGGCTTCGCTCTCCAGCTGTGTTTACTTTAAGTCACCGGCAGTGTGCGGTTAACTTTATTTATATACCATATTACTTAATATAATAACGCAACGCAACCTACTTTAAGTTTAAGGACTTTAAGGACCAAGCGAAGGAAAGGTCCAGAACTGAGTTGTAATATACGAACTTCTACACGTGAGGAACCCCTTAGGACGCAATCAAAGCCACTAAACGTCCATATGCAGACGCTTTTGGGTATTTTAAACTACGCAGAAAACAAGGAAAACATCACTTATTTCTAAGTTTAAAGTACTCTATTCAGGCCATATATAGCTTTATGTAGAGTATTCACATTTGTCCACAGTGTGTGGTAAATATAACATATATTTCCCACGGGGAAGCATTATAAGTGAAGCAATTGCTTTTAAAACAGTTCGTATTTCTGTCTGTGTGATTTGGTTGCTGGTGCAGAAGTACCCATTTTCAGGACAATCATCTCGGTCTTCGGGAATAACAAAGCATCTGCTGCTTCGAATAACACATATACATACCTTAACATTTACCTTGCTAATGTCAAAATAGTTACCTAAATGACATATCTTTACCGAAAGTTTTAACACTAACACCAATACCAAGTGCATTTATAATAAAACATATTCTCATAACATATCCCGTGAAACGTGGGAGTACTACACTGTCCTGCTTACCTCTTCGTGTAAATAAGACGTGACGATATTACCATAATAAAGAATAATACAATACACACTTATAAATAGGTATACACTAATTAAAATAAGATAAAAAATTAATAGAATGACAAGATAACACCCATATCGATTATAAACTTTGCCATTACCGAAGTTGCGTCGCAGTGATCGACATGTAATGGTCTGATTGATCATCCGGTGGCGCGATGAGATAAAATATTGTATGAGCTGTGATGGACGAGCGATCAGTTAACTCGCCATTAAAGAGGGGTTTTCCGTGCACAGTGGATATCGGTGAGATTGGAATTGGGATTGAATTTGTAACGATTAACTTTTCAATCGCATTTCAATGTAATATTAGTATATCCTGAAATCGACCACCATTTTAATAATATATCCATTTTTATGAATAATTAAAAAAAAAATCGACGTACCTTTATTAACCTTTATAACGTAAATTAGTTAATAATAAATATGTGAGTAAATAATAAGAATGTTAGTAACAGTAAATAATAATATTAGTCCTGGGTTCAAATCCCGGGTCGGGTACTATTGGATTTTTTTAATTTACAGTTTCTAGTAGTGTCCCGGAGTCTGGATGTTGCCCGGTGTATGGCAATAGACTCAACCACCTATTCCATGGGACTTAAACGTAACTGGTGAATCGTGGGACTTGTGGACAAGTACCTACTTGTGGTCATTAAAATAAGATTTGTATGCTTTACTGGCACAGTAAGAGCGCTATTATCATTGCAATGAGATAACTAGTAATCCTTACTGTCAAATAAACGATTGATTACACACATATTTGTGTCGATGGAAATCCTGGTACGAATCGATACCACGACTTCATGTTCAGAAGTCAGATTTACTAGCTATAAGACCAATGATCCAATAATTATATCCACGTATTATTATAAAAGACATAAATATTTAAATGGTACTTTTCTGCAGACCGTACGTTCCGAATATGACACTCATTACAGCGAGAACGGAGGATTTTCTCTAAAATATTTGAAACGTAAGGCGACGCGATTCCCTTTTGCGCCGGCCCTTTGTGAAATTATGTACAAATATATTACATATTAACTAGACCTAGCCTGCACTAGACAGTAATTATCTAGTAAAATAAAATTATTTGTCCAACGATAAAGTTACTCTTGTTTAGGAAAATTCAATAAAAATATATTAAACGTCCAAATCGTACGCCTTAATGAGAATTTTGTACATCTGTAAGCAAATTAGATTTTTGTTTGTTTCATGGAAACTTTGATTTTAACAGATTTAGATCTTAGGAGTTACTTGATAGGTACCTACAATGGAAAATTCCACAGTGAGCCGTTATAAACTGTGATCTCGACGATCGTGATATATTTTTACAACATCATCATCTATCCTTTTATCGTTCCACTGTTGGACACGGGTCTCATATCAGCATGAGAAGGGTTAAAGCCCTGAACATATTTACCTCGATACAATATAAAGGACGGTAATTTCAGGTTGTAACGTTGTACCAATAATACACGGTTTTACTCATTTCAGGCTGGAAATATAAGACATTTTCTTCGAAAACTAAGCTGGAATGATTGGATCATACTCCGATAATTCGGACATGTAGAATGGGAAATAAAAATGACTACACACATGTACAATACCTATTTTGGTGGACTTAGGTACCGAGGGAGAACTGGGATCAACTATGTTGACCAAATAGACCAGATACTGATAATAGGGGAGTCAGAATTCTCCGCAAGCTGCGTGCCTGTATAAAAAAAGTTATGAATATAGAAGAAGTATTATTAAGCACCCTTTCATCATCTTCATCATCAGCCTACTCCCGTCCACTGCTGGACATAGGCCTCTCCAATAGCACGCCACTGAGCTCCATCTTCAGCGCATCGTATCCAACCGCTTAAGCACCCTTTGCTGTCTGCCTACTCTGTAAGGAACCCGGCTTAACGATTTAATAATAATAATGAAGCTGAAATGTTAAACGATGTCATAAAACAGCAGCACCAACCCTTGAGTCATTCTCTAATTAACGAAGCAAATCTCATCAAGAACCGGATTGAACCCATAACCATAATTGTGGGGAAACTTTCGATCGGCCATATTGGAAAATGTGCAAAAACAATGAGCAAAGTTCGCGTATTACATGATTGTAATGTAAAACGATTAAAAGGAAAGTTTTTACCAAAGGGCGCACTTCTAAGGGATGGTGTGAAGGAAAGTCATAGAGCTGTTGTAACGAGATTTGGGGGTAAATCTGCGCAAAACGTACATTTGAAAAACTTGTTTTAAGCTCTAATAATTCTATTGTTAATAGCAGGAATTGAAATATTTCTTCTGTGCCTTGAAAAGTTAATAATGCTAAGTACTAACTGTGCGTAGAAAACCTGTCATATAGGACTATAACTAAATTATTTTTAAGATGTGTTCTATGCGTTAGAATCACTAATAATATCGAATTTTTGTAACACCCCACACATGGCCATCTAAATCCAAAGTAGACAGAACCTATGCCATGGTAATCAGGCAGCTCTACAAGTTCAACGACAACGTAAAAGCGTACCATCACGCCAATAATCCCCGAAAGGATAAACAGGGGAAGGAACTATACTACTACGTTTCAGTGTAGTCTATAAAAAGTAGCATTAAAAATATTAATAGGCATATTATTCTAAATACGATAATCTTTGCAATGTCAGTTTTGATTCAGTCGCGGGACACACAAAAACCCGTAAATGTCACACCCGTTGAGCTCGTCGGGTTTTTACAATTAGACAATCGGCGCATCGGCGGACCGTGAGCCATTAGGGTTTTAATTGAAAATAGCGCAAAGGCTGTAAATTGTGACTGCACCCGCTGCAACGGGTCTGGCCTCTTCGATTTAATTATAGCCTTCAGAGAGGCTGGCGGTCGTACCATGTACATTAAATAACAAAAATATTTTAAAAATGCAAAGAGTGAAATACATAATTAAGAAATTCTTTTTTGTCTTTTGCTGACCAAGTAAGTAGCAGCAAAGTAATGTTGACGGACGCAGGTGTTAATGGAGACCGAGGTTCTCTTTCTGAGGCGAAAAACTGTCTGCTGAGTGAGTCAGAAGTCTCTCAAGCTGGCGTGCGTATATGAAGATATTGATGAATGAAGGAGCATGTGAAGTCGGCAAGGACAGAGATGTTTGGCAAATGGTGCTCTCTGTCTACCTCGTAATAGACTCATTAGCATATAGGAACTAGTAATGAATCCACAAATACTTATTTTAAAGACTGATTACATATTACATTGCATTAATAAGCTTATGAATACGACCCCAAAACACACCTTTACTCATTTCTCTTCGTATCGCCCGAAGATATAACAATAATAAAGAAAAAACACAAAACTACGTCAAATAGCCCCTAAGCAGAGGGTAAGGGTGGGTCAATCGGCCGGCGTCGGTAATCGGCGCTATCGCAGCCGATCGGGGTTCGATTCCCGCGGGTTGTAATTAGATTGTTACTGGCATGCGATATTTATGTGTCATGTTCGCGGCGCAGTTGGTCTTGATCGTTGACTGTTTTTTCAACGGCTATTTTTTCTTACTTAATATTGAACTCCAAGGATTTCAATGTTACTTTACATGGCGCACGCCGGTCATTGTCTAAAAGCTGCTTTAGAGTTAGGAGATTCAGAACATTTAGCACACTAGGCATTCTTAATAGACTGCTATGACTCACCTGTTTAATATTTTGTATTAGTTGGATATAACAAATATACGCAGTAGCCAGTCATGTAACCAGCCATGATTATGGCTATAATAAAATAAACATAATGCATAATATAGTAGTCAAAAGTCATATTAGGTACTTATATATCTTGAAATGTTAATCCACCCGGCTTAGGTCATTTGTATTAAAAATATCAGGTCTCACTAATTAAATGTTTCGTGAGTATTTATACACGTGATTATATATGTAACGGCTTAAC